>CAJNOQ010004417.1:0-17568 GCA_905250885.1 Didymodactylos carnosus | reverse complement strand
AAACGCATTTATCACCGAGTAACGCGTCCAAACGCGTTTCAGTTGTAAGAAAACGCGTTCAGACACCTTTTTAGTGCAAAAAAACGCGTTTAGCAGTGCGTTTGGTCTAAAAAAATGTCTGCCTGGGTACATTCATTAAAATAAGATTCATACGATATTTCTGGTTGCCATTGTTCAACAAACAACCGTTCAACTAATTCATCGCTAGCTGTTCCTTGCAGAAATTGGCTTGATTATGATGAGTTTAATGTCATGGTATTTATTGATGAGTTTCTCTAAAGCAGCAACTGATGCACGTTTGCCTGATTATAGAAAAACTTTAAATTTGATTAAAGTAATGATTCAACAATTAAACAATCGATATAAAAATCAGAAATTGTGAACAGATTACTACCTGTGCACGATATCTACATGAGTGGTGAATCATGGCAGGAACAATTATTATATGTTCGATATGTTAAATTTAAAATGTTAACTAAACACATTTTATAATTTGATTTATAGTTTGTCGGACATGTGTTGTGTGATGCTGCAATGATTTCAACACTTAGTCATTCTTTGTCGATGGCTCAATTTGAACCAATCATAAAGTTTTCCATACATTTTCAATACAATCATGTGTCTTCAATAAGTCTCAAATTCGTGCGCTTCATGAACTTTATCGTAGTCAGTAATGTAGCCATGACGCCAATTCACCATCAAGGTGTACATCACTAAGTGGTTCACAAGTAGAAACATCAGCAACACATCTAGTACTGGTGATAATATTATTACTCCAACATACCATTGGACAGCGAAGAATTTTCTCCATTGAGTGAGACAATAATGCTGATTTCAAATATGACATTGGTTTTGCACACAAAAAGTTTGACGGCAAGAGCTGTAAAATACGAGTGCATTTCCTTGTTTTTTGCTATTTGTTTCAAAAAAATTAATTTTCTCAACAACGAAGCAATATTTTCCAAAACTGGTACTCAATTTTTTTCATGTCGATATGGCGAGACTAATGATGTAAACATTTTGGCTTCATCTCATATCTAAAAGGACTTGAAGCTTTCGGCAGCTACAGAAGGGGGATTTTGACGTTAAAACACACATATTCTTGTTCAGCTCATCGAGCTCTATCCAACCATGTATAAAAAGCACTCGACTTTGAATTTCCTTAACCTTACATGTTTTGTTCTCACGAAAAGAAATGCAATCACATAAAAATTCCATTTGCATCAGTTACCAATACTCACCATCAAGATGGTATCGTCTAATTGAACCGTAAGTCGATATGTATCCAGTATGTTGTGTGTTTTTTTTTTATTACGAACAGCATTTTTGTTAAATAAACGATATAAGACAATTAAATGTAGACACACTGTGTTGTGCCAAACTTGCCTAACATCTGTTGCCCATTCGTCATCTGTTTCGCCTGGAAAAAGAAATATGTCTAGTTTTAAGTTAGTTCTTTTTGCTTAGTTTGTTTCCAAGAAGATTTAATAGTATAACTAGACGTAAAAGAGAGGTATCGCTTGTAACATGCGATGTACAAGATGTATAGAACATTATACAATTTTCAGTTTATTGTACGTCGCATGTTGCAAGATTCTCAAAATTAATCATTAATTAATAATTCTTCAATTCAATTATTTATTAATTATTAATAAGTATTCAAGAATCTTTTTCATAAATTTGATTGATGTATACATAAATAGGACATTCGAAGTGACATTAGACGCATTTTAATTAAGAATTTAAAAAACTTTCAATTAGAAAAATTGTGACTTATATAGCCTAGAGAGAATGAAATTTTCTAATGAAACCATCTAGAATCTTATATAAAACCAAAAAAATGTTTTAATAAAACGAACTGAAGAAATTACTAAAATAATAGAATTCTGATACTGCCTCAGTAAATGGATGACAATAATAAGCTAAAATCATTCTCATTAACAGAATTGGTACCCATTTTAACACTAGAACGCCCTTAGCGGTCATTTTGACCGTTTTGTGATTTTTATCCTTAATAAAACAAACTGCATACAATTTATTTAAAAATAAATTATGTCATAACTTTTAATTTATCCCAAAAAATTATTTTTTGCAAAATTTTTAATTCATTTTTGAATTCAGACCCATTTTTAAGTATAAAGTTTTTAAAAAAAACAGTAACGGTAAAAATGACCGCTTTGGGCGTTCTGGGTCATGAAAATTTCCGGGCGTTCTAGTGTTAAAACAATCTTCTTTTATATATCTGGACACATTTCTTTTTCTAGGCACAACAGTGTAAAAACTTTTTTGTGTCCTGTTTAGGTAAAAAAATATTCGTTCATAATATTCTTTACTTCGCGTCATCTTTTATGTGTTATATTTATCTCTTCTGTGGGAGAAAAAATAAGTAGGAAAAATACGAACTTTGATCAGGCTATCGAGATCCAGTTCCTCTATAATTCACTCAAAGGGCTAGGAGCAAATTACTAAAATCAACGCAAAACCGAAGCAAATTACGTTGATTGTAGTAATGTGCTCGCAGCGTTTGCTCATGGCTTATTCCAACCTGAACGAAAGTTAGCCAATGGCTGTTAGATCATTTCAAGCACGATAGAAAAAGAGACAGTGCCATACCTTTTTCTGTATTTTGGATCTGATTCAAAAACTATCGCACATTTTCGAGAGACTTTTATATCAGCTATAGAAAAATATTTGCTTGATCACTTTGGTCAATAACAAAGAATGACTTAAAGCTATAGTATGGGACACATAAAGGATGACTCGTCGAATTAATACGGATGCAGGATATGCAGTAATGCACGTTGAGATGTATGTTACTGCGACTGAATTTCATGAGAAGATTTTTAGTGAATAAGACAGCTGATATTATTAGTTTTTGATTTATCAGAATTTTCAGCTATGCTAAAATTTTTTTATCGAAATTTAAACAGCAGAGAGGTGTGGAATTACCGACCAACCGTCTTTCTTTTATCGTTTTTAGCCATTTACGATGGAGTCCTTTAACGGTCAGATTGTCTGTCGATCGATGATCCGTGCAATTATAAAAAGTGCCGAAGTATCGATCGTTATTTTTTACACTTTCCTTCCGTTTGTTTTTCAAAGGTTTTTTTTAGAATAAAAAAATAATAAAATCTTCATTTGTTGAATAGAGTCTTCATGTGTCAAACGTTAAATAAGATAGCAGAAACTAATTTCCGAAAATGTCAACTAAAAGTCTTTGTCTTCCTTTCTCTCTAGCCGTCTTGTTAGATCTTTTGAAGTAGTTTATATTTCTTTTATCTTACACTGTAAATGTGTGTGAGAGTGAGGGTATGGTTATTTTGTACAAGGACCCTAGACATCACGGAGGAATATTCTGTTTCTGTACTAAAAGTCTGTAACTTTCTTTGCAAAACCCTATTTAACTGTTGACTCAAAGAAGAGCAACATTGATCTGTACTTGTTTTTGTTTATTTGTTTTAGATCTTGACTAAACCAGTTTTATAGAAACTTAAGAAATGAAATTAATGGTGGTAATTCTTGGTAATCTGTGTTGATTAGACAGACTTACATAACTTTTTAGATAACTTAGATAACTTTTTTTTATATTTCTTGTTTTTGCTCTTTTTTACGGCTGTCAAATTGTTTTCGTTTATAATATAAGTAAAATATAAATCTCTCATAAAGATTTCAAAGAAATTAAAAAATCGTAGATGTTCTGGAGTTGTTTGAAAACTAGATTTCTTTCACCTGCACCATTTTCTGTCTAAAGAATCTGCTTGATCAATTGACTAAATTTTTTCCCCACCTAAATGAAATAACTGACGCATATTGTATTTTTTTCCTGTACATTATTTTTTTATATTTTGTATGAATTAGCATATTGCAAAAACTTTCCCTTTTTAATTACAATCAGAACAGTATACAGCACATTTGACAACATGGACTTTGAGAAAAATCTTAGAATAAAAGATTCATTTATTTCTGTTTAGATTTTAATAATTGTCGTTATCTGCCTAACTACATTTTTGTATTATTTTTAATTTTTAATAAAAATATTGAACTACAGTTATTGCGGAAAATATATATAAAGCATTCTGAATAATAACAAACGATGCGACTTTCTCTCAGAATTCACTTTAGTTCGGTCTGATAAATTGAAGCACAGAGAAAGGAATTATTGTAGCAAGCATTCATATGTGGAAATCAAAATAAAATGCAACTTACAGATTGGAGTGTGTTTTTTGTCAACTTGAGCATAAAATCATCTAAAAAAGTACAGGTAGAATTTTTCTTACAATGCCATATTCTTGACGTTCCTGCAACAGTGGCCCCCTCGATAAATGCTGCTTCAACCAAAAATGAGGAGAGTCAAAAAAAAGAAATCTAATAAATACTCCTCCTTTAGTGCTTGCTCAGAAAACATCACAATTATCTCTCTCCGTTCAGCCGAGGTAACATATATTAGAGGTCGCCAGTGTAGGTGCATTTGGTACTGATTCGACGTTCTGCCATTGTTTTACTGACATAGTTCACATATCATTAATGCAAATTTACAAATAAAAAGTGTATCTTCTTAATTTCAATTATCTTAAAATGTCGTAATAATAATACACTTGTATTGTGTCAATATGATATTGTTTATCTATACTATGTACATACGGCATACACATATAATATAGTATACAGAACGAAAAAGAAAATGTCAGTCGATTCACATGTGAGTTTGGACATTATAAAATATTATCTTATAATATGATAATGTCCAAACTCACATGTGAACTTAAAGCGTATTTCGCGATACTAAAAACGAATTATATCTGTGTACTGTGGCTCTTATATCGAGATTTTTATTGCTATTTAACATTAGGGAGCGAAGTTAACTGCTAATATAAGACCAAAGTATGGTTAACAAGAATAATCAACCGATTAATGTACACAACTGGATTGATCAGAATAAAGATCAATTCAACCCACCAATATGTAATAAATTAATGTAAGTGATTTATTGATTAATTAGTGTTGCGTTTGTCGAGTAGTTTGAAACCCTACCCTAATGAATGTACTCGGTACAAGTAGTGGCGGAGCCACAAATAGGGTTAGACTGGGCTGAGCCCCGCTAGACAGTTTTTTTAAATTTTTTGCTGAAATTCAGCTTAAATTTATTAGCGCTACTTCAGACCGAACTCCAGAAAAGTGACGGACTGAGCCTTGCCTAGCACGAAAGCCTGGTTCCACCGCTAGGTACAAGTACTTGAATATGTATAAAATACAAAATAAAAATAAATGGAGCAAATACTAGATTGAACTTTTTCAAGTAAATTTACTTGCATTGTATCATGCAAGTACTTAAATTTTACTTGTCAAGTACTTTTTTAAGTAAATTTTTTTGGAAACGTCTGTAAGTACTGTCTTCATTAACCTAAGTACTTGCACAAGTACATTCACTAGGATAGATTGTTTTCTGGAAGAAACAATAAAACAAATATTCAGAAGTAAGGAGCTTTTCAATATCTGTGAATCAGAGTAAGCTTTATGGTGTAATGTATTTGCACGTAATGTCTTCTTAGGCATAATGAACAGTTATCAGTCATGTTTGTTGGTGGACCGAATCAACGAAAAGATTATCATATCGAAGAAGGAGAAGAAGTAAGGAAACGACAGTGAAAACTGAACTGTTTGATGTTTATTGTTTGATGTTTTTAGTTGTTTTATCAGACAAAAGGTGATATGTGTTTAAAAGTAGTGGAACAAGGAAAATCTCGAGACATTATCATCAAGGAAGGACAAGTATGTACTTTCTCTAAGGTATCTTTACGTATATTGCTAAGCTGTTACTTTATATACTGTCGCCACTAAAGGCTCTCCAATTGGGATGTATGGAGTTGGCAACCCGCTTCCTGCTTCAAAAAATCTGTGATTCCAGTTTTGAAAAATCTTCCTTCGATTTGGAAGTGACTTACTTCGAAAATAAGTGAGGCATATGGAAATTTTTGCGACGTTTGGCTCCGATTTTAATCTAACTCATCTATCTCTTATCTTTATAGTTTCAGGGGTATTTGATCGCTACTTCGCATATTGATGAGTTATAACTATGACGCTTGCTTTTAGATATTTTTGTTACCTGCCCGGATTCCTCACTCACCAAATCGATTTGAAAACACAGTTGGTTTAGTTATTGAACGAAGACGAACAGAAGAGGAACTTGATGGTTTGAGGTTAGTTACTTTCTTGTATCATCATCTATTTAAACAAGTCTCGTGACTTTTAATAGATATTACGTCGATGATCAAAACACAGATCGTTTATTTGAACGGTGGTTTCATGTAACAAACTTAGGTACACAATTACCGCCTCTTATCAAAGAGTAAGAAGAAGTATTTGAGAAAAAAAGCTTTTGTTGCACCACTTTCACTCATTATTTAGATATTTTACCTCGGAAGAATATCACACTAGAAAGCCACGTGAAGGTATACGCTGAAGTGCAGTTGAATTCTTTCTATGATTGTTTTTTTGACTAGCAGATAGTTTTCCAAAAGTGACCCCATTTCCAATAGATGATAAAATATCGGTAGGGGATCCATTTTATTTATCTGATTGGCTTACAAAACACAGTGAAGATTTGAAAAATGGTCCTGTCAGTTTATTTCCTGACAAGTTTCAAATGCAGGTAAATGAGCACATCATTTCGTGCAAGAAAACTGTTACTGTTCTTTTTTTAAGGTAATTGTGCGATCGAATGGTGATCATACAATTCAAAGTCAAATAGAACTATGGTTGTGGCAAATTGTAAGAATACCTCCCTTAAAAGACATGACAATTATTTGTATTATGATTATAGCGTGGAAAATCAACAATTCGAAATAACACTGAGAACGAAAGTTATAATTTGAATGAAACTGATGCGCTATATTTAAATGCAAATTCAAAGTAAGTTATTATTTAAGCTATAATCTCTGACTGTAATTTGTTTTTGTGTTAAAAGAGAAGAGAGTCAGTAAACCAAGTTTTCATTTCCAATATCGAACTCTAAGTTTAATCTAAGTACATGTTCTTAGAGTATCGTTACTAGTGTTGTTGTATGACAAAAAATAAAACAGTTGTTGACAGATCAACAAGAGATTTGTATGCGTGAAAAGAAGTTTAGCAGAGAAAATTTTTCTTATCCAAGTGGATTTTATATAGAATATAATTGATATATACGTCTATTTTGTGATACATGCACAGTTGTTCAAACTTTTTGATTTATTCGATCGCTCTGTATTTTTCAGAGATACAGCGATATTCATAGTTATTATCAAGATGACAAATGTTGTAGAAAATGAATGCTCTATTTTCATGATTTCGTTAGTTTATTATGATTATTAACTTGTAGTATTTCTTAGCAACATGTTATCGAGCTCTTAATTTAAGAACTTGCTAAAAAAGTCGTGGAATATAAATTCTTATTAAGTGGACATCAATTCTTAATTTCTTTTTAATGTTAATTCTATGTTGATATGAATCAAGTTTATTTTGTCTGACATGTACAGTTAGCATGCAGAAAACTACTTCAGCTTGTCATATTTGATAAAATCAGTTTTAACATAGTCGTGGAACAGAGTGAAAGATAAAATCGATGACATACGTTTTTTTTTTTTTGTTTTTTAAGACAACACAAAATCTTTTCTATGAGAAGAAGAAGCACCACAAATACAACTGTTGTTGTTATCGATCAATAAAAATATGTGTATTATGTGTTTTTTTATTTTCCGCATGACAAAATATTCTAATACAAAATACATAGTAGAGACACTTTTTTTATTGCAACACATAAATAATAAAAAAAAAAAAGACCGAGTAGAATAGAGAGCAGTTAATTGCATAGAAAACAAACAACAATAGTGAGAAAGAGAAAATACGCTTTGCGAAATTTTAAATTATTTGCGTTAGAATAGTCCACAATCAAAGAACAATAAAACTAAAAAGTGTTGCATATTGAATACAAAACGGAAAATTGAATCAAAGATAATTTAGTTGCAAAAAAAAAACAAAAGAAAAAAAACGGAGTAACAATGCATATATATGTGTAATCGGTCTAGCTGTCGATTTATAATATTGATTTTTTCTATTTGATTAGACATTTACATAAACAAATATTAAAGAATACACATTTCAGATTGCAAAAGTATTATACTATTAGGAATGATGCACCACTTCTATTTCAAAAAATGATAAATCGTATTAACTAGCGCAATGCCAATCTCATCTCAAAATTTATATCATTTTGGGTTATTTTTTCTGAAAAGATTTAACAAAAAGATTTGAAAAAATAATTACAAAATTTTATGTAAAATAAATATTTGAATATTGTCTGGAAAATATGAGTTTTTCTTCAGATAAAATGCTTTTTTTCTATGAAAAAATGGAATGAACAGAAATGTTATGTCTGATCCATAAACATGATCTATATTTAATATGAATTTTATAGTCTCTATTGTGTTTATCATTTAATCGGTTACATTTTTTTTTTTGTACAAATAAATGTTTTTTTAACTATCTTTTTTTTTTCAGAATTTTAATGATGAATTAATACGGCATGCTAAGTGGGTGATTAAATAGTAGAAAATATAAAAGATAAAAGTATAAAACAATTGCAATCTGTATGTGAAAATAGAGATTAAAATGGCAATATTACCTTCTCGATCTTCTTCTATTTTGAGAATATTGATATGTAGATGTGATATTTGTCAAATTACTTGTCGTTAATAATTCATTAATAGTAAAAGTTGATGTTGTTTTTGTAGTAGATGTTCGACTACTTGGAAAATACATTAAATTATTTCCCGATTTTTTTCGTACTAATTCATCGATTTTGGGAGCCATTTTTAATGTTAGTGTTACTATGGCCGCACATAATAAAATAATAAGTAAACCAACAATACTAACAATTTTGGCAATAATTCGTTTTTTTCGTTCTACTTCAGCGATACTACGACGATTTTTTAATTCGAGTATGGCTGTAATAGGTGTTACACTTGAAAGTGGTGTCGATACATTAGACGAATGATGAATTAAACGTTGATGTTTAGATACTAAATGTTTTAAAAATTCATCTTGTTCATCACCTTGTTGTTGTTCACCAGGTTGTGGATCATTTACATCTAAAATTGTTGATGCTCTAATTAAATATTTTTCATCTTTTGCCATTCAAATCATTATTGTCATATAAATTGTTTTTTATATAAAATGTTTTTTAACCTAGAATAGAGAGAGAGAGAGAGAGAAAAAGTGGGAGAGAAAAAATAATAATTGATGTATCACTGTCTTAAAAGAGCGCAGATCCATCAAATTATTTTCCATACCATTTAGTGAAAAATTAAGGAAAAATGGCAGTAGCAAACCACATTTTATCCATCATTTATTTTTAACTGTCAGAAAATAGTCAAATGAAAGATAATTTGATCATTTAGACTTAACTACGTACTTCTGTTTATATATATATATATATAGAATAGAATATAGAAAAATATTCTAGGATAAAAACATAAGAAAACGACAACAGTTAAGAAAATCTTCTTAATAACTATCTAGACTACCGTAGAAAATATCAAAAGTCTATAATTTACTAAGAAATAAATTTTGATTAACAGTTATAAAAATGAAAAAAATCAAGAAAGAAAGAAAAAGTGCTTACAAATAATTTGTTCAGCATGAATAAAGTCTATGTATTAATTGTATGAAAAGTAGTGAAAAACTAACTGAAATACCTCTTGTAGATGTCTCTAATTAGTAATTGTAGGATATAATTTCTCATTATAGACCTATATACTTACGTTTGTTAGAATAATGATAATAACAAGATTCAAAACAACTATTAGACAGTTTACTAGTTTTGACAAATAATGATAATAATACAACTATTACTGTTAAATGTATTATTGGGCATATTCAATTATTGATCTCATTGCTCGTTCGAACATCTCTAATAAGATTTTATGATATTTTTTTTTGAACAAAACATCCTTTTTGCTATATAATAATAGTATTCTAATCTCTTTTTTTTTCTTTCAATCGTTCGTGTTCTTAGAAGAAAAAAGAAGATATAGATAGAGACCAAGAGACAGAGAGAGAGAGAGAGAGAGAGAGATGAATAAATATCTAAGAAACAAAATAAATATTTTTAAAAAAATCGGTGTTTTTTCTTATACATAGAAATTATTTATCCTCTAAAAAATGGTCATCAGTTTATGAAAAAATGTTCAAAAAAAAATTACTTGATTATATTGTATTTCAAACGGAAAACGAAACGTATAGAGAAGGAAAATGAGAGAGGTGAAAACACTCAAATGTTCTCCTTTATTAGTTAGTGGTATGTAGCAGTAGTTGAAAAAATGTAGAAAAAACACCCGGTTGATTTTCTTCTCTTTTCTTTGCATACTATTAAAACATTTTACTTTTTTTTTTTTTTTATTATCATGTTTGGAAAAAGATGTGTATGGTGCCATTGTTCTTCTCTTCTTCTTCTCTCTCTCTCTCTCTCTCTCTCTCTCGTTCGAACAACGGATAATGAAAAAAAAAAAAAGGAACCACTTTTTTTCGCTTTCCTATGAAAAATGCGCACAAAACGATTCATGTATCCAAAATTGTTTTTTTCCCATGATCATTCGACTAAAGGCATAGAACGTGCGAATTGATTATAGAGACTAATATACAAGAACGAGAAAACATCAAGTAAAAAGAAAAAAGGAAAGTAAATTTCGGATATTTGTCAAATTCATACAGCTGATCTATATGTGTCACATAGGCCTTGAGAAACGAATGATTACTCTATATCTGTTGATATGTGGTGAATAGATCATTTATCAGTTGCACTAAATATTCTGACAGTTTTGTCTTCATCTTTTTGAGAGAGAAAAAAAAAAAATTCTTTTCTATTACAAAAGGTAGAACATTTATTTTATGTTGGTCTCTAGTGCTATGTTTAGATTATTAAATTATATTTTTTTGTTGTTTTTTTCACTTCATTCAAATTAGTAAAAATATCATAAAAGATAAATTATAATTTAAGAAGTCAACTCATCTCTTTTATGTTTGTCTTTCATGTTCGATTCAAGCTTTACAAACGTTTCTTTTTATTTACAGACAATGGAACATTGTAATCTGTATAAATTACACAATTCTTATGGAGCATATAGACTTCCCAATTCTTTGACTCATTAATTTTTTTACTGACTCGTCGATAATATATTAGATGAAAGATGTTAATGAGGCGCCAACACTATAAAATCTTGACGAATCAGGAAAATTATTAACGTATCGACTGAATTACTAGAACGAGTCGAGTAAGTTTTGTTTTTGCAGCTTACTATAAAACTAAGTAGGTGTATTTTCAATAGTTTTAGATCAGAATACTATAAGGATATCCGTTTTTTTTTGCTTGTATTATGAGAAAGTAATGATATCAATCGATCTGTCTTTACATAAAATCGCCTCTTATTTATTTGTAAATAAGTACACACATTACAAACATGATCTAAGAAAAAAAATATTGTTTTTGTTTTTGTACCTATCTTAACCTGGGTTAAAAGGTGCATTAAGCCTCGGTTAAACTAGCTTCAAAATAAGATGTTTGTTTTTTTCAACAAACAATTGTTAGTTTGACATATCATTACTTTTAGTGTCCTTTAGTGTTCATTGATCTATTCGAATCAAAAATCTCTGTATAAAAGATTGAATAAATGTCATGACATTGAAAAATATGTGTCGCACTTCATGCTTAGTGGTGTTTCACTAGTTTAAATGAAGTAAAATTAAAACAACAGAAATATAATTTAATAAAAAAGAAAAAATTGTATTCAAAACTAAATAAAATACTTTACCGTTTTTTTTTTTTGTTCTCTTTTTGTAATATAAAAGGAGTGGTTTTTTTTTCTCAAAAAGGAAGTAAAACAGAATTGTAATAAAATTCAGTGCTTCTTCTATTATTGACTAGACATTTAATTGATTTTTGAGCACTATTCTAATACGTCTGCAAAATTTAGAGGTACAATGTATCAGATTACTGGTAAATAGTCGAGTCGTACAAAAAAATAGAGAACTTTAAATAATCTAAGAGAGAGTTACTGAAAGAATATGAGAAAATATGTTGGATAATGGTGTCTGTCATCTTCATCTCTAATATTATTTTGTAAAAGAAAAGAGTAGAAAAATATTTATTTCTTGTACTTGATTAAGACTAAATAAATATAATTAATTTAATTCACTTACTCTAATCATTTTGTGTTGTTGTAATGAATTCACGTAGATTACCAATCACCAAAATGAATCTTCAGAAATTAATTTTTTCATTCAAATAAAATACATATAATTTTGAAGTCACTTGTAATACTCTTATACTATTGTTAAGAATAAATTAATGAACACATGTGTTAATGTATGTATAACAAACAACTGTTTTATTACCAGAATATAGAAAAATTAGTTATTATTATGTTTCAAAGAATAAAATGCCCATTAAACATGCTGTGTGTGTGAGAGAGAGAGAGAAGAAAGCGAAAAGGGAAAAGGAAATAAGAGAAGAGAGGATGATTATCTTTATCTATTTAAAGAGCATATCTATCAACATTACGAAAGTGTAAATTGTCTCTCAATCTATGTATGTGCATGAGGAAACAGAATGAGGAAACAACTTTTTTTTTGCTCTTTAACCCCCCCTTCCCCTTCCCCCCCTGTCATTGCTGTCATGATTTTGATCGAAACAATATAGATATCTATATTTTCTCTAGTGTTATTCCTTTGCGACAATGACTTCGTTAGAGGTGATACTTTTGTTCTACTAATCATGTTTTCACGATAGAAATTCTTAAAAAGAGTCGAGACAAGTTTAAGTAAATAAAAACATAAAGAATAACAAAATATGTACGAACATGTATATATTTCCTAATATACTTGTCAACTTTAATGGGATAAAATATATATAAAAACAGACAGAAATTCTTTTATATGAAACTAGTCTAGAACTAACTGCTAAAAATAAACAATGTACCTTAATGTTAATGATTAGAATGAAAACTATATTAGTTTGACATTGTGTCATTCTAATTATTATTTCTTTGACATATTCTATTTTTTATTTTTAAATTCAATATTCTTATTTTATTTTGTATATTATAAAAAAAAAAAAGAACAAAAAATAAAAGAACAAAAATGCCGAATAAATTCAAGTGTTTATTAACCATCTTTATTTGTTAAGGAAATGAAATATTTCATTTACACGGCATTTTATTGATCTCAAACTATAGATTTATATATAAATCAGAAATGTATTAGTATCTTGAATAGGAAATGCACTCTCCCATATGAATATTTAGCGTTTTTTTCCGGTTTTTTGTTTTGTTTTCGCGGATGCGAATGTTATATTCAAAATCAATTACATGACCACTCTTATACGCCAGTGGGGAATCTTTGCATGTTTGTGGTACATTAGACTAGAGAAAAACATATCATGACAAAATACAATCTAGATATATACAGTAGAAGAAAACAAAAAAAGCTCATTAAAGAACAAAGCAACAAAAAAAAAAAATCTCAATTCAAATATATAAATAATATGGTAGATATTGATGAAACTTACACATTTTTTAGTGATAACAGCAGGCTTCTTTCAACAAATAAGATACAATATAAATTCTAAGATATTCTCATTATTATAACAGACAAATGACGATATCTTATTGTTTTATTGAAAAATTACAATCGTATTTGATTAATACGTCTCTATTTAGTATCCATCCATCAGTAGTTGTGTGCATTTTTTTTTTTTTCTCTAGATAATCTTTCTGTCACGTATAGCTTAAAGCAAATTAATGACTAGTAATAATTTATAGAACAAGTGTGAGCGGGTATCTGAAGTACACGAGATGATACTTATTCCTCTTTTATTTCTAAATAATTAATTATATACCTCTCGCGTGAGAACACAATTATAAAGTGCGGATAGATTTAATAGTTTTTCATGCGTACATACGATCATTATTATTATTATTATTATTATTATTATTATTATTATTAGGATATAAAATTCTTTTAATATGAGTCGATCTTTTCGCACGCAAATAGTGGAAAAATATAGATGAACAGGCACTCATTCTCATCATCTCTACTAAATCTGTTCATGTGTTTTCTTTTTTTTAATTAAGTTTAAAATAAAGGCCTCAGAACTATGAGCAAAAATTTATATTATTTTTATATTATTGCTTTTCATTTTAGTTGTCTGATGACTGTAGAAGAAAATGGTATTCTATTACAAATAGGTCAAGATCCAAAACGAAAACAATCTTACGAATAAATGGAAGATGTTTGTTAAATATTTTTTAAATTCTCTACTTTTTTTGTATAATCAATCGAATTACTTTTTTTTTTAATATAAACTCGCTGTACTATTGATTCATTTGTAGCGCGGTTTAAAATTGCTTCAGGTTTCAAACGAGAATAAAGTAAATGAATAAGATATACACCGGAAGAAAGCATTATATTAATTTTATAGAACCATGGGATTGTTTGTTTGATGAAAAAAAAAGAGTGGAGATGCCGAGTATCGATCTCGGTACCTCTCGCATGCTAAGCGAGCGCTCTACCATATGAGCTACATCCCCGCATTAGAAATAGACAAATGGAGGTGAGGAGAAGAAATTATACTATGTATAAAATTGAGTGTTAAAGGAAAGCTTATTTGACGGTACTGTCTTAAGATATCGACAGATCTGAAAGTATAAATTTAGTTAGACTCTTTTGAAATATACATTGCTATGAGAGTCTCCATCAGCATTTTCTTACTCAATTTTCGACGAGCTTTCTAAATTGAGGTAAGTCTTGTCACTTCCAGAGACAGTTGTTGAAATGATGATCGGTTCCAGAAGAATGTATCACATCACGCATGTCTCGCTGTATCCTCCGTTTGCTCTGCTTTGTTAGTTTTTTACTTGAGTATCTAATAAAAGTTTTGGAATGAATTTCAGAGGGTTTATCAAAAATTCATTTTTTCCACTCTAATTTATATATCATTCAGAATTCAAATTTCTATGTAGATGCTGTAATGTTGAAATCATTAAACGTAAGTTTTACAATTCAGTAAGTTTAAGCATCAAATCAGCGAGTATCAGTACTAATGTCTAGATGTAAGACCACTGTTTCACAATCAATGAGATCAGTTCTAATCAAAGAATTTAGTTCACACGTTCTTCTACATAATATTCTTAAAAAGTATTTAAATGTCAGTTTTTAAAACTTCTTCATCCACTAGTTTCACATCTATTCAAGTACCATATCGTGCAAAAGAAGTGGTTATGGATTAGAACAAAACACATAAATAAAGTCTCTAGAAAGTTCTGCATGCCAGCTTGTCTTTTCTACTTCATGTTTTCATATTTATTATTCGAATTTAAAGGAGAAATATGGCTATTCCAGATAACTCGAGGCCGAAAACGTAACTCCGACACTTTTTCGCTATTTTCTTTCCTGTCCTTATATCTATTGAATAGGAGAACAACGGGAGTTCGAAGTTGTCTCACTTGGTGGCAAAAAGTGTAATTAACAAAATGAGATGTGTCAGAGCTTTCCAACGTTGTTGGTTATAGAGAGATTTTGCAAAAATATTCAACGCCATTCTTGAAAAAAACGTGATAGACTGATATATTTCAGTCTTTCTGATTTTCATACAAGTATGTTCTGAATGGTTCCCATTCTCGAGACATCATTGATTATAAACATCAAAGTAGTCTGTTATGATGAATGTAAACATGTGATGTTTACAGATAAATTTATATGTAATTAGATTTTTGTTATTATTGTGACTTCTTTTTACGTAAAATATTTTTACGATTCAAAAGTATCATTAAGTTAAATAATTATTGTGACTATTTCATATTTTGAATATGTAACAGAAAACAGAAAGAAAAATACCGCTATCTTTCGTCTTTTTCGTTTCTCTCTCTCTCTTCACTTTTTACTAATCACTTCATATGTAATAGACAAAACAAAATTTCATGGTAGGTTAAATATTATTTATATCAACTCGTTTCCCGTCTCATTTTCATTAATTGCGCATCAAATAGTATTTTGTGAGGACCATTTTTCTCTGCTGGTTCATTAAATAACAGTAATACGTTAAAAACGGGATGATTAATCAACTTCAGCTGACGTTGAAGGAATTGCTAGTGTCAATACAGATTGAATTAACTAATTACTGCCTTTGAAATTTCTCATCTGATCTAATTTTACTATAATGGTATTGCCTCAAAGATGTGACGGAATGTATTGACGACGGGGCGCAGATAGTTGCTCAATCCAACCCAACTTTTGATAAGCTTTTGTCATTTTCCAGCCCAATAAAGGTTAAACGTTTTTCTAGAAAAAAAAGTTAAATAATTTTCTCAACGGTCTTGAAAATACCTTGCTGTCACCCCTCACTGTTTTGCTTTCACAACATCCCTTCTTGTGCTGGAAAAACAATTGAACTGAGTATCGGTCAACGCCCAGCTGCGTTCTGTCCGATTAAAGATTCAACTCTTTAAGTCCCCAAGACTTTAATACTAGGTTTGGGGTCAACCGCTTATGAAAATGGAACATATGAGACCTCGGTATAATTTTCTCACACTTGAAAAAAATTACTTTTCATTTCTGAAAAAGTTAGGTTTTTATAATTTAAATTTGAAATTAAAGTTTTTTTCAAAATTCTCGTTAGAAACTAAAGGCCAAACATATCTAAGCTTAAATCACCAAATTTGAGGAAGTTGAGACAGAAAATGAGCTCAGATGGTGAAGAAAATCAAGAATAATCAAGAAAACGAGCTTGAAATCTCTGCAAAATATGATCCTTCGTTTTGTATCATCAGCAGCGTACAATTTAAACAATAATTTCTCCAGCTGACATAATTTGAAAGTGCACACCTCCCTACATATTTTTGAAAAGTTGTTCAATAAAAGGCTTTTCCTACAGTACCTAAAAAAAATAAAACTTTTTCGAAAATATTCTTCATTTTAAAATTTAAATATCTCGGCTAGCATAAAACATAAACAAAATATTTCTTTTACCATTCGATAGCCAATTTAATTCTCTACAACCGACAAAAGATTAGTTTTTTCAAACAATACTTCCTCAGTTTCTTATAATGGTAACGCCAATATCTATCTGAATGGACATTGGGCTTTAAAGGGTTAAAGCATGAAGATGCTCTTTTTTTTGAAACTCCAATATCTCAGAAAACAAAGGTTTTTAGAGCCTAAGACGAATTTGATATTCGTAGTTTTGTCTACTCTATCGTCTTGGAAAAGTTCTAAAAAAATCGAAAACATTGCATGTTGTAGCGATCCTTGATGTTCTCGCAAATCCTCTCTTAAGGCCCCCTGTCAGAAAGCTATTTCGATTAGTTTTAGTTTGATTTTGACTAAAATTTCAGAAGGTGTTGGTCATGTCTAGGAATAGTTGGTTTAAGCTTTATTGATAGAGTAATAACTAATAAGACATGCAATCGGCCCTAAGGTCATTACAGCATGTTGTACAGTTGCACATAATAGGTTAGCAGTATAAAAAGAAAGAAAGAGAGAAGA
>CAJNOQ010004416.1:0-17569 GCA_905250885.1 Didymodactylos carnosus | reverse complement strand
CCAGGTCATTTTTAGCTAACTTATTCATTATCGACTCAAAAATTATAAAATTCAAGCGATATATGTTCTAAGACGCCAGGAATTCGATAGGCATGCTTGCAGAAATGGTAGAGGAGTTTCAGAGGGGCTTTGAGAGGTTTCGAAACGATTTTCAACATAAATAGCAGGAAAAAAGGTTGAAAATCGTTTCGAAACCTCTCAAAGCCCCTCTGTAGCTCATATTTTCGACAAATTGTCAAAAGTCACTCTGATTTTCGACATAGTCAAATTCCAGGTTATTATTCGACTGTTGTCTTAAGTCCTTGTAATTTCGACAATTGTCGAAAATCCATTTTTGCGGTGGTCCAATCTGCGTTTTATTTTCATACGCAGAATTTCTGTTTACAAGTTGATTTAATAAGTTAGCTGAAATATATATGTGTGTCTGAGTGTAAATTCAACCTATAGGTATCAGGCGATACAATTACAGGACACTCGAATCTCACGATTAAATGAAATAAGTTTCTAGTGAGTCGATAGAGGTAAAATTTATCAGAGATGTATATGTTTACCATTTTCTAATTTCTATCGGTCCCAAAAATTTCTTTTACATCCGTATCCGTATTTGCCTTAAAACTTTCTCCTTTTTGCTTTCCAGCTAAGAACTTTTATTTTTCAAATAAGAGTATCACGTGACCGCTACGTTCACAAGTAATTTCTTCATGTATTTCCGGTAAGACCATTTGAGAGTACTTAATTGCCCTTTTTACTTTAACTTCGAGTACACAAGTCATATATTATCCTGCGCTATTATTCAGAAAAACATCGCACACTTGCTTGTGGATTGTTTTTTGCTTGATACGTTTCGTATCAAGACTTTATAAAGATAATATAAATAGTAATTATAGGAAGGAACATTTTGGTGAAAAACGTTTTGGTGGTTGAAATCAAAAAGGAAAAATATCTAAACTTCCGCGGCCGCCTTAAATATTGTGGTTGCCGGATAATTAATTATTTTCAGAAGAAAAGAAAGCAGAGAACATTTTTTCTTTTGCATCTCATCTTTTGTAGAAATACATTAGCAAGCGAGCCAAAGTATTCAGCTTCTCGTAAAATGCAAGTGTATCATCTGAACCATATTATAGTTAATATTCTTTTTTCATTCACTATATCGGCGTGGTCAAATGTTATGTCATTTTTTTCGTCTTTTGCGTCACTTATCTCGGTAAGAAAGCGGTACTTATTGATGACATTTATATCGGTGATGTATATTAGCGTATTCTACTACTAAAAACAATCTGAGCTTGAGTGATCAAGCAGATCGAAAGTCAAGAAATGAAATTTAGAATCTAAAAATTTTTAAATTAAGTTTTTACTTTGAAAATTTAACTTTCATTTGTTTTTGAGGTCAGATTCATAATCAGCGCGAAAAACTGTGTCGAACGATGTATTTTTAATTTTTGATCGCGTGAAAACAAAAAATCGAACATTCTGATCCAAAGTAATACACAATCCAATAATACACAAGAACCCTATTACTGTTTTCGTTGGCCAAAAAAAAGTTTGGCCCACTCCTTACTCGAATCCTGGGTACAGTGCTGCATCGACTTCGAACATTCGGGTTCGGTCTCATATGGATAGAACAGTTTGGCACCAATGGACGTATTTATTTTCTAAGAAGGAGTACTCAACCTTAAGGATTCTTGCTCAGGCGCGAGAGATAGTTTTTACATGGATCCGGAAGAAAAAGGAGCTAAATAGATTCTAGTTAATAAATTTGAATTATCTTGGTTCTGTTCTTCAACATTTATTTAATTTTATTGAATTACATGGTGCTCCATTCATGATTGATAATAATGATATTTAACGCACCCACTACCTTCATCGGTAAAACGGAATATCGACAGCTGGAATTTTGCCATACGAATTTTGATATTGTCGTTTTAGCTCATATTTTCGACAAATTGTCGAAAGTCACTCTGATTAGTCAAATTTCAGGTTATTTTTCGACTGTTATCTTAAGTCCTTGTAATTTCGACAATTGTCGAAAATCCATTTTTGCGGTGGTACATTTTTAAATTTTAAGAAATTAGAAAAGAAGTTCATACGATGATAGAAGTGGAATTTCTGCCATATCAAACATGTTCATATGTTTCAGTATTACTACTTTTTGCAACTGGATGTCATTTGGATTCATGTTGTCACTAGATTCGTGGTTGGTTTTTAAAATGAAACTTCCGATGACATAATTCAAATTCTTCAATATTTATTTATTTATTTTCTAAGAAGGAGTACTCAACCTTAAGGATTCTTGCTCAGGCGCGAGAGATAGTTTTTACATGGATCCGGAAGAAAAAGGAGCTAAATACATTCTAGTTAATAAATGGTGGCTACGTGGTTGTACGCGAGAATGCTACTTTTCGGTTGATTAACATACTTTTTTCTTATCATGTACATTTTCTACCATACCATATGTAAGTATGGTATGATTAGTATCGATCATACCATATATATGCATTTTGTGGTCCTTAGGTATTGTATGGTTAAGGTCCATTCAGTACATATGTATGGTATTGGGATTGTAACAGGCCTAATGCACATAATGTTTATTGTAAAATCATAATGTTATCCTTCTCTGAAAATAGACTCGTAATTGGTTGTGAATATTTTCTGCATAGTTCAGCTGCTTTTTCAGACTTTTCAATTGCTTTTGGATATTTCATCATTTTATTATAAATTCTTGCAATATTCATCAATTGTTTAATTGATTCTTTTATATCAGCTGCATGATTTAATGCATTTTCATAATTTTCTAATGCCATTTCATAATCACATTTCAGTTCATATACTTGAGCAATACGTCCATAAGTAATTGGGAAATTAAAATCTGTAGATTGTCGCGATAATTTAAATATATCAAGCGCTTTGAAATAGCTTTTTAATGCGCTAGTGTAATCTGACATGTCTTGATATAGACTTCCTATATTGAAATAAGTGATCGCTGTATGATAATGCATTTCGGGTAAAAATCTTAATTGAAGTACCAACGCTTTTGTAAGATAGTGATATGCTGCACGAAATTGCTTCAATGATAAGTATGCACTTCCAAGCTTATTGTAGGTTTTAGCAAGGTCAAGTGGATTGCCCTGCCATGTTTTCATATAATCGTACCCATCCATAGAGAAAATTCCAGCTTCTTCACATAATGCTAGCAGCTCATTTGCGATTACGTCTCTGAGCAAGACCAGCGTATTTTGAAACATATATATTGCAATATGATAATTTTGTTTACCAAGATAAATTAAGCCCATTGTGTAGTAGAAACCTGCTAGCTTGATGAGTCCGATTAGTGAAGTACCCGGTCCTCCTTGTCCCTGAAAAACACTTATGGCTAGTTTCTGCATCGATTTCAAGGCTTCATCGTGTCGGCCTAATGCTTTATAAATCGTAGCCATTTGAACCAGTAAAGTGTAGTGAATTTCATTTTTATAAATATTTTCCAATTCCCAATGGCAATGTCGAAGCGCCGCATCATATTCTCCCATACTATATAGAATATATATCAAACTATCGTCCTCATCCCGTTCTTTCGTATATTCCAATAGTTTTTGTATTTGTTCATTTTCATTTTCTAAAGTTAATACTATAATCCAAATATTAGATGCTGTTTCAAATGTTACAGTATCGATGCGAAAAACAAAACCCATTGAAAGTAGCACTTCAGATTCGTTCATTGGCGTAAACTCAGATATATATGCAAATGGTTTTCGTCGATTATTTGTAGGGATTTTTATTTCAAATAATATCGGTTCCACATTCGGTATATCGACTTGTGTCATAACGAAATTTAATGCGACATCTTTTTCCCAACTGGTTGATAAAAAACTGTTTATTGTTATTAAATTGCCAACACAATTTTTTAATAGATTCAAATCTTTCGTTGAAATACCTTGTCCACGATAAACTGTTGTAATCGTGTTCATTTCACTGAATTGTTCTTCACAAAGTATTTGAAGTTGATTATACAGATCACCAATAAAAAAACGATATTTAATTATTTCCTCCACATTATTCGATCGTAATGCTTTATTAATCAAACGATAGATAAACGTATCTTTAGCATACCATTTTATAGCATCACTTGCCATGTACGTTTCAGAAAACGTATTCAGTTTTTTCAATATAAAGCTGTTTGTACTATATTCTTGTCGACATTCATTTAACATTTCATTTTTTACACTCATAACAGACCAATCCTTTATTACACCATCTTTTAATTTCTGTTTATATTTCTGCATTGAATCAATCAGTTTATGAAACCAAATAAATCGTGCACTTTCTTTATTCAATTGATGTATTGTTTGGGCTTTCGAAGTAAATAAATTAAATTGTAGGCGTTCTTCACATGTCATACGTATATCAATACGTAATTGTCGTATTAATTGTGCAAATGTGTCATAAACACCACGAAATAATGTTGTTTTTTCTTTTAATTCAATATTGTGTACTTTGACCATATAAGTATAACTACACTTATCTTTAACCATTGGTAATAGTGCTAATCCACTCTCATCCGACAGTATTAGGAAGAGTTTCTGATCACTCTTAAGAGATGATATGAATTGAATACATTCTTCTTCGTCGCTAAATCGACGTAAATAATCAAATGCGTCAATTAATCGTTTACTTGTACTTTCGTCTTCTGTAATCTGCCGATAGTACCATGCAATTTCAAGTTCTTGTCCAGTGGCTGAAACAGTGTTCAACCTGTTTGTGATAGTTGTTACCATTGGTGTTGTACTTGTGTTATCAGCGTCTAAAATTAGGAAAAAAAAGTAAATCATGTTTGGTGTGTGTCCTACAATCACACTCATTCAAACAAGCAACTCTTGAGTATTTAGAAGGAAAAGACAGTTTCAGTTAAAAATCTGCAAATAGCAGACGACAGTATTAGTACACAGTGGGCATTTTCCCATAGAGCAGACGGACATCTGATTTTTTGAGTTAGAAAATGATTATTTTAGCATAATATGGTCTTACTATGTGTCAGATATTAGCAGAAGTAAAAAAGGTCGACAAAAAGTTCCTTAGGGGGACCCTTGCCGTGAATTTTTGTCAAAAAATGTTTTATTTATAAAACTTACAAACTATACATCATTCGACGTAGTTTTTCACGCTGATTCCGAATATGGCATTATTTGTACGAAAAAGTGCTTTGGTGAGAGAGAAAAATATGAAATACGCGAAAACCCCTTGGGATTTTGGAAAATTCATAAAACCTCCTTGGAAAATATGCGAGATTTTGCGATTTTAGAATACATAGAGTAGCGTTTGAGGAACATTTTGATGTGTTTGAATGTTATTTTCGCGTGGGGCTAACGAGGGCGACCCGACTATATTGGAGTGCTGTTACTACGGACTGACGTGATGGAGAACATGTCGCTCTTACTTATTGAATTCGGTACCGAAATAGAAATATTTTGTTATCAATAGATAGCTGAAGACGTGCTGGTTCTGAATATCTGCTTTGAAATCGCGTAACATAATTGAGTAAGCAAAGAATCTTTATTTTGTATGTAGTAACGATATCCGTAATCGTTTTGTGTACCGTGATTTCTCATCGTAGGAAATTTTCAAAATAGACATTTATATACCATTCGATAGCCCTTTGAAAGAGCTACATTTTCCACTATTTGTATTTGAATTAGGAGCAACTTTGATTTTTCACCTAATTTCCGCCTGGATGCCAACTGTGTAGTAGGCGTCAAAAAAGGCTTTATGAAAAGAACAAGAAGCTCGTTCTTCAGAAAGTGAAAAATATTGTGATACAAACCTTCAGAAAATATCTACGTGATCTCCATTTGACACAAATGAAGCATATTTTTTGGTTTTCTAAAGAACACAGATTTTTACTAGTGTGATCTTCTAGTGATGCGACTAATGCTAATCAACTGTTCAATCGAACTTAAAATACTTTGCCGACTGCTCCAGAACCTCACCTCTTTTATGTGGTTTGTTACCATTATTGCTGCTAGTATATCTATCAAGGATATTGGAAGTTAAAATGGATTTAAATGTTCTAAGTTGAAACTGGATTATTTCCCATACCATATCAACTGCTAAATCCGTACTATTTTGGTCTATTGTCAGTATGGTCATTTGCGTAGGGTGCTGTTGTTGGCTCTGCTGCTGTGAAATAGCTTCTTTTATTTTACTAGAAACAATCAGAACTTGATTTCTGCCGCTATAATTTTGATTGATCAGGTGAATATAATGTAAAAGTTCTACTTTATTATCAAACACTTTGTAGTAAATATAGAACAATTGCTTACAATACTGACGTAATTTGTCAATAATCGATGCATCACTAGAGTTTTCATCATTCACAACTGAAAGATAATAAACATCGATATGAGTAGACAAATATTCATCGTACATACAAATATAAAACTTTTCAATATTTATAGTTAATGATCTAAGCAATAAATACTCATAATCATATTTAACTTCATACATAATCCGTTCATTATTCATTTCAATAATATGATGAATTTGCTGATATAATTCATCGAAATTATACTGTCTCTCATTTTCAATACTAAGTTTCAGGACATCTACCATTGGGTTGGTCGAACTTAGTCTGTATTCTGAATAACTATTCACTACAATTTTCATTGTTTCTATAGCTTTCTCATTGTTTTTCAATCGATAATAAGCAATTGTTAAAAGTTTATAAATTTGATTTATGTGATAATATTTAAGATAAGTCCCCTTTTTACAATATTCTAATGCTATTTGCAGATAATCAATAGCTTTTTGATAATGGATTTTTCTTAGATAAACGGATCCAATTGATTTATAAATGATACCTAATTTCTCATGATCATATGACATCCATTTCCAAAAGATGGAAATTACTTGACTGAAATAAATTAATGCTAGATTATACTGACCGTGCCCAACATGGATAATAGCTTGAAGATTGTAAGATTCTCCGAGTAGTATGTGATCATTTGGTAAACATTTCAATTGTATTCGAATAGCTTTTTTAACATAAATATCTGCTAACTGTAAATATCTCTTATGTTCTGGAACAGATTGATGATAATTGTACTGTAAATAGTAATATGTAGCAAGTGAATAACAATCCATTGCAAGTTCTATACAGCTCATGACATCAGAGGTGGACAATGATAGATACTTTAATCGTACATTCAATGCATTCTTTTGACTGCTTATTGCTTCTGCTACTGATCCGCGGCATATCTGGTGATTAGCTATTGTACTATAAATTTTTGCAACTGTTGTATAGTTAAACGTTTTTGAGTGAAAATAATATTTAACGAGTAATCGGTACAAATGTTTATATTCTGTCGGTGGACCATCTAACTCGGAGACAGTTGGCAATAATCTTACATCCGAGGTACACTGGACTGTAAAATGGTTACGGTTTTCATATCGATCTTGAACTCGTTTTAGGTAATACAAATAAAGTTTATATTCAATGCGACCGATGTTTTTTACAACTGTTTCGACGACAGAATGATGATTTGGAAGCTTAATTTGATCTACCATTAAATTAAACACTGCTCGATAGTATGAGTGTGCTCGAAACAGTTCATTTTTCATTTCACAGATATGACCGATACTTAGAGAAATCAGTATGGTATAATACATATCAGGCTTTATTTTCTCTTGTGCTTTCTTGTAACAATATAATGCTTGTGAAAAAAGCCGTCGTCGTCGATATATATATCCTAGCACTAGATAGATACGCATTGATATATTATTGGTACTCTCCGCTTTCGGCAATCTTTTGAGTAACCTTAACGTTAACCACACAATAAATAATGAAAACAACGGGTTATCATTTACACCAGATGCACGGAAAGCAGCATAACTAAGTGACTGTAAAATATTTACGTAATGAATTGTTATTGAATAGAATTTTAATTTTTCAATAAAAAATTTAACAGCTAACTCATACTGCTTTAACAAACATAGAGTTGAACCGATAATATAGTACTCATAATTGTGCTCCTGATTTTGTGAAAATAAATTTAAATAATTGCTCACATCAGAGTCATCTTGTTTAGATAATACTAGCTGTACTTGCCAAATTTTGTTTTCGTTTTCAAACGTAACTGATTTTAAATCATAAATGGCACATGTAGCAATTATCACTACTGTTTGATCCCTAACTTTCACATACGGTTTCGTCTGTAGTTTTGTATCTATAGTTATTTCAAATAAAACTGATCTCATACCGGACATATCAACATTATCACACATAGCTAGATTTTTATTTTTATTTGTTAATAAAAACTTGTTTATCATTAATTTTCTACCAACGTTTGTCTTAAAGAAATTTAACTGATCCATCAAATTATTTTGAACGTAATAGACTGTTAAAATCGTCGTTTCATCTATAGTAGTAGTAGTATCAACAGCATCGGAAATAGAAGGAGCGTGTTGTAAAAACCATTTTGCATACAAATATGAATATAAATTTCTCATTAGAGATCGACATTTCAATATTTCGTCGAATTTTTCACCCTCTAATGCTTGATTAATAGAGTGTTCAAAACATAATTCTGATTGGGTAACATTGTCAACAGTTTCTTCCTGATCATTATTAAATAAACACAATAGTTGAATCCATAATGATAATGCAATTTTTTGATCGACAATTGCATCAGTTGGCTGATCATCGAAAGACGGAATCACTTCATACAGAGACAGTTCATATAGAATTTGACTATAGTTTACACCATCAGACGGGAGCACATGGAACACCATTTTTTAAAACACTGCTTTAGAAGAGAGACGATATACACGGTGCTTTATATTACAATACGATGAGTGTAGGCAAAAGAACCTAAGAGGCGAATAAAAATAAAGTATCGTGTAACAAATGATGCATAATATTATTTCTTCACGTTATTAATGTTTCACCTATACCCGATAACTTTTTTATAATTAAAGGACCAAAATGAATAAACAGACTTGATTTAGTTTTATGTATCAACGCATAAACATATCAGATCATAAAAACTCAAAAACTTATTCCTTACATCTGTTCAAAGAAAATGAAATTGGAAAAAGATAGTTACTAAATAGAAGGACAACAAGCTACAGAGAATTTTTCTTTTCTAAATAAAATTGCGATAGAGGCCCAGCTTTTACCAAATATATCAGGTAATGCGCAATACGCCTCATTGTATGAATTACTAAACAATATTTTTTAATTTGGATAGCAGAAGCTCATATTTTAGTATCGTCAAGTTTTCGACCAATATTTTCGCTACGTGTTTTCCGACTAATTCTAGCATAAGGAGCAATAATTTTTCAGCGGTTCATATTCTGATGTATATTCAGCATCACTTGAATCCAAAATAAACTCACTTTCAATTTTCCACCTAATGTCCACGTGGTTGCCCACTATGAGACGTATCTACAAAACAAGGGTGCGTATCATTAGTAAATGATTCATGAAATTCTGACTAATAATATTGTCGATTGTGCTCAGACCGTATAACGATACAAGATGCATTTAGGGTGCTTGATAACCTTTCAGTTTTATCTTCTGTTCCTCTCATTCACATGTCTTTCTAACTATGAAAAATTTAAAAAAGCAAAGTTAACGCTTAAAAATGGTTCGTTCTGAATGATCGAACGAGGATAATAATGATAGTTAGTTGTGTTGCAGAAGGTTTAGAATAATAAAATATCTCTTCAGAACGGAGAAAAATGGGGGAATAGAATAAAAAGCGCTAGTTTCCACGCAAAAACAGTTTTTCGTCTCTTTCTCGAAAACTAAGAGTTGTCCAAAAAAACGGGTAGCATATTCGGAATCCTCGTGAAATTGCGAATCAGAATATGTATTTTGTTTCTCTTATTTTCAGCCCGATGGAAAATCGAACGTTTTCCTATGAAAAGTAAGTAGCTCCGACTTTTTCACTACTCTTGTTCTATATATTTTTATCGTTCTTTATTTTTAGGAAAAAGCCGTCTGTTATTTCGTGAAGAAGTGAAAGTTGTTAGTTTCAGTTTCGTTAATTATGGAAAACGAAATGGTCACCCGATTTAAAATCATCAGCTGAATGAAAAATTTAAACACAAATACTTTATCGCTCGTTAGAAAATTGATCTGGTATTAGATTATCTGTAAGTTGAACCTATCTTCCTATTACCTCCTCTGATTGTTTTATTTTTTATCTTACTTTTTAGAAATAAACTTCCTGATTTCGAAAATATGGAGTAGAGTTCATCTGAAGACGATGACGAAAATGACGTTCAGCATAATGATAAATGTTGGTAAGGATTTAAGCGTGAACCCTCTATTATTAATTTTCTAACATGTCTTTTCATCCGTTTCTCTTTTCTCTTCAGTTACAACACCAAAAGCAGCAGCGACACGACAAATTCCAATTGCTCCTCCTCCAACAACAGCTCCAAAACGCGTCTTGAAAGTCTCTTCGTCTTCAAATACGTTTGGCTATGAATTATTGTTATCACTAGGTATGTTACAAACCCAAACCCAAGCCACGTAGGTGTATAGAGTTGGGTAGTGGGTTCGCTCTTAGTCAGTTGTCAAAAGACCATTCTTCTTCTTCCTCTTTAAGTACAACTTATCAGTAGTAACTTGACGACTTTCTTCTATACGTTTCATTTGTCTCTTTCTTCGCATTGACCTTATTTTCCCTAACAAATATCTGTTCTTTTTAAAAAGGCTTTTAATTTGGGAAAGTACTGTCAACTGAAATCTGTTTTGTACATGTATTTAAGACACTGAAAAATAACGATGTTATTCGCAAAATAAATAGCATAAAAGAACTCAACTTTTTTAGACATTTCACCTAATTTAAAGAAAGTTCTTATCGTCACTGTCTTGCCACAGGATGGATCGTTTCCCTTTGCTGCAAACTCAATACTCGTGAAATAATTTCATATTGCGGCAATCACCTCTGAAACTTCTTTACCCTTTGAGACAGTAAACTTCCGTTAGATTATGGAGCTATTCTATAGTTCATACTTCTAATACACTTCCATTCACTCCATTACATTTCATCCATTTCACAAATCTCATACACTTTCATACATCCTATACACCTCATACGTTTTCCTACATTTACATACATCTCATACATACAACCATGCATTTCTCTTTTTCCATTTTATCTGACTAGTTCTGTTGTCTCTTGATTCTTGAATAGATTGTCTCTCTGATTTCTTGCATTCGGTTATTTCTCAATATAGATCTCTTCCTGTCCTTTCTGAGGGGACTGATGGCTTTTTCAATCTAGAAATGTATCAAATTAGACTTCTAGCTTGGACATAAAGTGACAGCCTCTGCATCGAAGAACAAAATCGATCGATTTTTCTAGCTTGATAGATGCTTTACATACACTGCCCATATAAACCGCGATGAATGGTCTCATCAAATTTGAATCAAACAGATATCGTTTTCTCGATTGTCGCGCATGCTTATCTCGATGGAGGCCGTGCTAATTTCAGCATTCAGTTCGATCTAAGTCGGTCTTAGAAAAGTCGCCCGTCAAAGGGAAATTACTGCGGCTTGTGAGAGACAGAAGATAGCGTGAACAATAACACATATGACACATTTTATTTTCATGAGACAAAGTGCATACATCATTACAAATTTATGAAAATACAGTAAAACCTACTTATATAGGCGCACTGGGCGCTTTTTAGGCTTACGAAAAGAATTTTACTGCAAATGAAACGCTGTGGAGTAGGTATCTTCGTACACTGCACATCACATTTGTTTAACTCTGCGAAAAGCAATATTAGGCGATAAAGCAAGAGTCAGATCAGCTCAAGAGTTAAGAAAAGTCATACACACTGAGTTGGAACGAAGAGAATTAACGTAGAGCAATAATCAGATATAGAGTCCCTAGTGTAATTTCACTGTGTGGTGGTAAGTATGTCAGACATTAGATCCTGTTACAGCTCTTTTACCTCTTTAATTAAACTCTAGTTTATTCAGGTGCACTACACCCTTTGCCATGAAAAAATGTTGCAACAGAAACAACAATCTATATCAGACGATGATGAAGGAAAAAGGACTTCTCTTGCTAAAATGATGGTGAAATTCTGCTAAATTTTCTTTCTTTCTTCGTTGTTTGTACTGGAGATAAATTTAATCTAAACTTTCTCCGTTTTTAGTACATGTCGGGACAGGCCATTACATTTTGTTTACAGTTTGATCCTACGCCGAAAGGTAAGGGTCTTTTGCAGTTTAGTTAAGTTAATTGCTTACTTTAAATACATACAAAGAAGAAAGAGAATAAAAGATTTCTTATGAGAGAAACATCGAAGTAGAGATGTGCACGGGTACGATTTTCATACCCGTACCCGACCCGAAAATTTCATTTTTACCCGTATCCGCACCGTAGTACCCGTACCCGAAAACGCAAACGTGCTAAAACAATATATATGTATAATATAATATATATCTTTGGGATAACACCACCACCTTTACATGTTTCAACGTGTAACTTATGTGAATTACTTCCAGTTTTCTGTGCATCATAAGATAATATTGATTTGCATTTAATACATTGAACAAATGGAATAATCTTTTGTTGATCATCTTGGATACGTTGAAACGAATTCTAAATCAATCCCATTTGAAAATATTTCAACATGTCTACCTTGAAGCCCCTCAGCACATTTTATAACGCTTCCGCGCATGTTTCAGTTGGTTCCATACGAAAAACTGCGTTGACTGACGCGGCATCCGCTGAGTTCGACGCGCTTCTAGCAGATCTGATATTATAGAAATGTTCAATAGAGACAGGATCAAAATCTTTCGCAATTAGGAAAGACATTTTTGCCATATGTTAGATTAAAGGAACAGAAAGATGGAAGAAAGAAAAAGGAAGAATGGAGAATTATAAACAAGCGTAAGGAATATCTACTGACTAGCCTTCAAGTTAGTAATATATCAGTATAACTAGGTTCCGCGTGTATAGTTTTTAAATAAAACACAAAATAAACATGACACTTTTCTCTAACTTTAGCCATTGAGTAGGCCAATCTAACAACTTTCGACACCTGGTAATAAAAATTATTCAATTTCTTTTCTTTTCATCGAGTTTCGGTTGAGATGTTGACACTAAGTATGCCCTGGTATCAGTATCCATACAAAAATACCGATTTTCATTGGACATTTTTCAATTTTGTTTAGATTTTTTGGAATTTTACTGGGACTCCCGACGAGCCCCCGTGGGACTCTCGCGGGATTTTTTTCCGGGACTCTCGCGGGACTTTGACCGGGAGTCTCGACTAGGGAAGAATATCACATTTTAAAAGATTTTAAATGCCGGCACGGGGTTCGCAGCTCGCTCGCAAAATTTTGTTTCTCATGAATTCTACAGGGCGCTTGCTATCCGATTTTCTCTAGGATGACAGAACCGATCGAACCGCAACTTTCAGGATATATACTAGACATGATGACAAACAAAATATGTCATTGGACTCACCCTCCAAAGCACTCAGGTATCTTACTACACTCGTTCCAAAATGAAGCAAAAACTAAAAAATGGGTCATTTTGAAATGCAGTTTTCACTACGAAGAAAAAGTCAAAACTCAGAACCGAGTAGTGGACTGGATTCCTCATGATCTAAACTACAGGAAAAGAATTCTCATTCTGCAAGATCTCACTGCGAAGCCTGCTGAGAGGCATCTTTGACAACTAAAGTGCATTTTTTTCCGTTTTTGTCAGTTTTACGCCACATTTTTCATTGGAAAAGAGTTATTCCCATCTGCCACGATTATTACGAGATTTTCTATGTATTGAATTCTTTTGACCGAATATTTTGACTAACACTTGTATGGTTGGGAGCACTTGAACAGTGGCCACATCGAACAAGGTGTCTCTCAAATTTCTATAATGTTCCTTTCAAATACTGTAACATGAACAAAAAGAGTAAAAACGGTAACTCGGCAGAGTTACGCGATTCAGCCATCCAATTGTTGATGCATTACCCATAAAGTAATTACTAACTAATGTAACGCCAACTGTGACAATTCTAGTCCTGAAAATCAGTTAATGAGATGAAATCTGTCTGCCATGTCTGTTCAAGCATGTGATATATTGATGAATAGAAACATTATCCCGACATTTTAAGAGAGCTCCCATGAGAAAATCGACCTTCCCGCCATTATGTCGGCACCTGATGGTTCCCCGATTGAGCTCATATATATCTCATTTGAAAGCCCTAACAAAATGGAGACTAACCATTTATTTAGATTTTTTGAAAACGTTTTTATCAAAAGTTAATACAGCATTTACTTTTGCTACTCTCAACTTCTCTAAAAAGAATTCAACTTTCTAGTATTGCTCCGTATTTTTCGAATTTCTCAAAAACCATCCAGCTAAATTTTTTGGTTAAGGTACTGTTTGAAAGAGGAGAGCTAGGACAATACATCCATGCTAAAATGTTTAGTCAATCATCTTCTTTTGCTGGGAAAAAAGTGCTTTTCTTAACAATTTTTAATTTCGAAGTTATCACTTTTTTTGACTTTTTTGTTCTTTTGAGTACCTTAAGGGTCCAACTCCCCAAATTTTATTTCACCATTTTGCACATTGAGCAATTCTCTATCGAATGAGGTGCAGAAAGTCTGAAAAAAAGTCCGACAACTTGAGTTATAGCGGGTGCAGCAAGAGCAGGTCTCATCTAAAACTGCATAAAACATCAGAAAAAAATGTTTTTTCCGTTTATCGTCATTTTTTACACAGGACCAAAGTCAGCTTTGCAATCAGTAACTAAAACTGCATCGAACTAGAGATCTTCTCTCAGCTTTTGTTCCATAGCTTTCTTTCCCCTACTCGTCTACGTCTATGTCCTAAGCGGGGATAATGTTGAAGTTATTCTCAGAGGCGACAGAGGATCGAAAGCCCACTAGCATTGACTTACGAAGCCTTTTTTGTTCTTGTCAATATGTACTATTTCGAGAAATTCCAAAGCCCGTTGTCATGTATCAAATCAAATCAAATTTATTTCATGTCCTGGATGTTAAAATTGACAGTGGTACTGACAAAAAGTTAAGTGAGAAACTTTGACTAGGTCAGCACCATGTATGAAGTATATGTTTTTATTTTTAAGGAGTGAGGAGAACTATTAACAACTCAAGACTTTCTACAGGTAACAGCTGTTTATGCACGAGAACTAGGAAGACACAACATGTTCAGTGATGAAATCGCTGGCTATGACTGGTATAACAGACCGGGTACCCGGTTTTCTCTTCGGGAACATAATGCAGTCAGGGTCAATCATTCACCTCAGACTCACTTTGAAGTTGAGATCAAAACTTGTACACAGTAGTTTTATTAACACGCCCTCTCTTTGTCTAAATCCTTTCTACTTGTCATAAGAACCATATGAATAGTTTTTTCTCATGTATGTCTCAATTATAGTTTGCCATATAACTGGCATTTGATCGCAGAATAAAAGTGAGAGTGGTTAAATGTTTTATAGCTCACCTGTGAGTTTTACCGTAAGATAACGTTTGCCATATATGAAGAAAACATTCACGCTTGGACTTTCAGAGAATGTATATCCGTAGATACTATCGCTAGGATTAGTTAGTTATTAGAGCCAATCTAATATTCTGCGAATGAGGCGGAATGGCTGTGCCCCAATCCTTCGTGCGTCAAACAGAACCGAACTAATCATCGCTACATCCTAAGAGTCACTAACGGCAAAGCGATATTACACCGAGGATACTCACAATTGTTATAGCATCAACCTTTCATGCATTTCTCACTTCTGTGCAGTTTTATTTTTGAGATCCTTACACAGCAAACATTAATTGAGAAATCTCCTAGATTTGGTGCATTTCATGGGAAAGAACGATTTTTGATACCCAAAATGAATGAAAAACTGCAACTGTACGATAGTAAATACAAAGGATTTTATATATCCTTATTCTCTCTCACTCACTGCAACTGTTGTGTACTTACTCGATAAATTGGTTATTTTAGTGATCAAGTTCTACTTTAAAAAAGTTCAAAAAGCAGACATAAACTGCAAAAAGTTCGAGTATAAAGTAGTCTACTTTAAGAAATAAAGTGGCTTATATAACAGGCACTGTTTTTCGTTTCGTTTAAAATGAGAAAAAACGTTAGTATCGTCAAACATACACGTGGCGTATCATATCCTATAGATATATATGTATATAGATACGTTATAGGAAGCATGCTTCTTCGTTTGAAGAAAAATGTTAAAAAAGGACAGATTGCTCCACGTGATATAAACGTATATGTATATAAGGCATTTTATTTCTTAAAAGTAGACTACTTTTATACTCGAACTTTTTGCAGTTTATATCTGCTATTTGAACCTTTTTAAAGTAGAACTAAGGTGAATCTGAGGTGAATGATTGACCCTGATTGCAGTATGTTCCCGAAGAGAAAAGCGGGTAAAACATGATGAAATCAGTGTCTCAGCTATCATAAGAAACATTCCTTTTAAGCGACTCTTTTATATCAAAAGTTGTTATAGAACAGATTTTCTGCCAACAAGTGGAATAGATTTTCAAGTTGGAACAATTAATCTGGATGTTAAACAGATGAAATTAGTTTTTTCGGATACCGTTGGACAAGAAAACTTTCGATCGCTGGTGAATAAGTATTTTCGAGGATTTTTCATTCTTTTCTGTGACATATACGGACTTAATTAATCTCTGAAAGAGATGTGTCTCAAAAGAAAACTTGTCCAAAAATCCGATAGTGTAACATTAGCGAAAATGAGACCTACTTAGATAAGGGAACAGAGAGCTGAATTTGCAGTGTACACCTGAATTTACTACCTGCCTCTTTATTCATACTGATGTTTTCAAAAACTAAAACTTTTTGTGTATGGGACTCTCGCGGGACTTTTTTTGGAGTCCCGTAGGATTATCTATGGATTTTTTAAGAAAAAACTCCCGCGGGAATCCATCGGGACTCCCGCGGGACTTCTGCCGGGACTCTCGACTAGAGTTGTTCAGAATTGAATTCTCTTTCGAATGAGACATGTCTCGATCCGTGCGGCATATCTCACTGTAAAGTGTGGTAAGATACTAGTGGAAATACCCCGCTGAGAATAGAAAATGTTGTTGATTATCGAGTGTTATGTGCTGAATACGAAAAAACACTTTTCCGACATTCTAAATGAACGTTATTTTTCTGTCAGTAAAATGGTTCTAAAATCTTCAGAATACGATACTTTGTATCTTTGTTGTGGCCTTTGAATATGGAGCAAAATTAAATTTAAGTTTCAACCTGAGAGTGGACACTTTTCACTCTTACGAAATGCATATATAGGTTGATTTCCCTACAAAAAAAATTTTTATTGGCATCGGTAAGGCACGAGTGCGCATCGATGCCATACTTTTGTATTCTCTGGCATCGATGCGCATCCATGCAAAACATCAGGTATTTTCTTGGCGCTGATGCGCATTCGTGCGATATAAGTGACTTTATGAGGTACACGTTTAGTCGCATCGATCTGCACTAGTGTAGAAAAATGATTTTTTCAGCATCAATCCGCATCGATGCCATATTTTTGGGATCGATGC
>CAJNOQ010004415.1:0-17574 GCA_905250885.1 Didymodactylos carnosus | reverse complement strand
TTCAAGCCCTCCCAATTTGTAGAGGATACTTCGAAGTATATGTCCTGAAGTTTTCTCAGCTTACTTACATTATTTAACTGAGAAAATAATTAATTACTTAAAAAAATGTTGTTAAATTTTTGAGCAGGGGGTTATTATTATAAAATTTTCTGTGCATTCTCCATTCATCATGAAAACTTAGTTCTTGCCTAGATCGATAGAGAAATGTGTGGAGAATATTTGCGACGAGAAAATATGTAAAAATTTTTGTTCTTTTCTTCCGGTTATTGACTAATTAGTACTAATTAACGTTAATTTAGCCTACTCTACTAGCTTAAAGTCCCATGTGCAAAATAAGGACTCAACGAAAAATTTCAAGCAATACCTCATCTGATAGAGAATTTCACGAGGTACAAGATAGGCCACCTTTAAGTCTGTTTTTATTCCATTAAAAATCTCAACATAGTCTTTGTTTCCAAAAAACAATAATTTTTGTGGCAATTTCCACTGTGTGCTGAATACCATTTAGCAAATAAAGACGGTGACAACGTTCTTTTTTTGGCTTCACAGCTTTCACATCTAAGCGACATAACTTCATAATCTAGCGCGTACCCCGAATCAATGTCAATCACAAACACCACGTCTATAGGAAAGAAGGAGAGACAACTGCACTGACGCTTTTTAGAAACATTCCTTTATAAATACCATAATTCGAGACATGCCCACGTTTTTTCCACGAACCATCGAGAGACACCGCAACTTCCAAAATGCCGTCCGAATCAAGCTTTCTTCCTTCACGTATCTCATTTCTCATCGACTCTAGTTGCTGTTGAGCAAATTCATGCAGGCGAGAGTATATAGCCTGAACTTGCGGAATAAAATTGGATCGATTAGGAATACTCAAACACAAGGCAGACATCAATAAATTTACGGATTCATATCCGATTCCTATGATAATATAAAAACAACAATAAGCAAGCAGGAGTAGAGGAAGCAGAAGTTCACCTGTTAGAGCAGCAGCTGCATAAAAACGCAGATTTGGCTGTTGAACAGATGTGAAGACAGGTTCTACTACCGGAAAATTGGTTAAATGGGTAAATTTTCGACACTTCGTACACCTAAGCCCATTAGTATGAAAAAGACCGTAAGGTTGTTTAACATCACAAATAAGCTCCAGGCGTCCCTCTGGACAGACGTGAGCCTTATTAAATTCTTCTTGCAGATGATTCATTTCAAATAATTGTGTCGACGCACAATTTGCTTTTCGAGATCTGGCTCTAGTAACAATAAATAAAGAAGAAAACTGTCAACCACAAATCGAAAGCTAGTTTCACTACGTACTTCGTTAGAGATGACTCTAGCTTTTGTGCTGCTCGAGAACAATGAACATTTGGAGTACTAGATGAACGAGTTTCAAAAGACTTTGACTGCGAACGAGAGGCTAATCGACTGCGGCCGTCAGAAGCAAAGAAAGTCTTTTTCGTTTTCGCCCGACTCTTGTCCTTTGCTTGTAAAAGAGTCTTCTTGGAATTAACGAAGTACGTAATACATAATGAAATTTTATTTCTGACTCTTCTTCGGAGTTTGAATAAGAAAGATCGTTCGACATCTGAAAATTTGAAATCTAAAAAACTTCAAATTGCCTTTGACTAGAAGAAAAAATCCCAAGTCTTGAAAAAAGGTGTGAAAAAACTTCATGCGCTCATAAAGCCTGATCAATTCTTTAGTGGAGAAAGAAACCAGGCCTACTCAGCAGCCAAAAATGAATTTTAAAACTTCTAAGGTAGCCTGTCTTGTAGCTCGTGAAATTCTCTATCAGATGAGGTACTGCTTGAAATTTTTCGTTGAGTCCTTATTTTGCACATGGGACTTTAAGCTAGTAGAGTAGGCTAAATTAACGTTAATTAGTACTAATTAGTCAATAACAGGAAGGAAAGAACGAAACTTTTTACATATTTTCTCGTCGCAAATATTCTCCACACATTTCTCTATCGATCTAGGCAAGAACCAAGCTTTTGTGATGAATGGAGAATGGACAGGAATTTTTTTTGTAATAACCCCGTGCTCAAAAATTTAACAACATTTTTTTAAGTAATTAATTTTTTTCTCAGCCAAATAACGTCAGTAAGCCGAAAAAACTTCAGGACATATACTTCGAAGTATCCTCTACAAACTGGGAACGCTAGAGAAAAATCTAAATGGGGGGACCCCCCCCTTAATACTATACTACAAACAAAAAGAGCAGAAGCGATAACGCACTCATACTCCGGTAGCGAGTTAGGCGATTTAGTCGCATTCTAGTTACTATCACTTTAGTCGGACGACGTTTCTATATATTCTGAAAGCGCTCGGAGTTCTCTATTACCCTGTATATTTATGTCTTGTCTTGTATTTATTTGCTGAAAAATAAATTTAGTGCAATGACGGCCCCCTCATAGTCAGATTCTCAGAAATTGTAACAGATATGGCTTCTTAGTATTTTCTATTTTTCTCGTGTTTCGAAAAAATGACGAAAAAAAAGGACCCAAAGGTTAATATTTTTTTGTAAAAAGATGCGCCGCGAAATGCTCTGCAAAACCATATCTAAACTAATTTTAGAGCTTCAATCAAGAAAACCACGCAGATTATACAAAAGACGAAAACAAAAGACGAAACTTTGAAAATCTGTTCTTTTTTCCACTTGAACCTTTTTCTTTTGCTAATATTTCCGTAGAAAAAGGGTTGCAAAAGTGAGAAGCCAGTTCTTTTTGTACTTCTGAATGTGCTCTTTCTCGTGATCTGTAAAAAAGTCTTTTAGAACATATGGTGTGAAAAAAACTAAAAAAGTAGCGAAAAAATGCAGCTTTCTAGTATTTGTGAATTGGGGGTACCTTTGGGGGTACTCAAACTATTTTTCAGCAGATAAATGCAAGACAAGACATAAATATATAGGATGATAGAAAATTTCAAGCTCTATCAGAATATATAATTACTTTTTTAAAAAGCAATTTCTATAGTCATGATAAATTTAAAAAGCAAATTGAAGAAATAGTAATAAAATGCAGTCCGTGAGAATCTGACGATGACGGGGTCGTCATTGTACTCAATTTATTTTCCAACAAATAAATGCAAGACAAGACATAAATATACAGGGTGATAGAGAACTCCGAGTGCTTTCAGAATATATAATTATGTTTTTAAAAATGTATTTTTATGGTGATGATATATTAAAAAAATTGACTGCAACTATTTTGTTCCAGGGGGATATATACATTGAAACAACCCTCTAGCAAACCCATAGCATATGATGACATATACATGTACAGGTGAAATATCAGGTTAGATACATGTATACGTCGAGGTATAATATAAAAAAAAATGCTACTTCAAAAGAAAGTATTGATAAAGCTATCTTAAAGAGTAAAAGCTACTACTTATGAACTGTCTTTTTCAACGTTCATAAATGTTTCTCAAAGAAGTTTCTTACAGAAATCCTTCAGAAAAAACTCTCTTACGTATAACCTCTTCAAATTCGTACTGATCGGGGTTGAAATTTCCTACATTAAGAAACTTTCTTTTTACATTATCTGATTGCTGTGAAAAAACCGTTATTTGGACGAAGAAAAAAAATCTTGAATTTTTATCAACAAACTCGCCACATCATTTATCATTCATTTCAAAGGTTGTACTCAGATCGCGAATACAAATCCTTTATTACTATCGCTTTGCCATTTATTTTAATAATAAAAAACATCTCTTGATCGTATTTCAGCTGTAGCTGGATTAATATTCAAGCATATTTTTTTAGGAAAATTTAATATGCTATAAAAAATAAACTTTCCCAATCTCCTGTTTCGATCAAATATTAATATTGGAGTTCATCGTTGTACATATAAAATAGATCTACCGACAAGAGAACAGAACTAAAATCTTTGAAAGTTTTTGTTTTCATTTTGAATCCTTTTTATATCCTTGGCAAAATCAATCAGTGATCAATTCGTATTATGTTCAATTGCAGAAAAACATTGTTACTAATCATTCAAGTTCTACAGGATATATATATTTATATTTTATATGTATAATTTATAGTTGTTGTTGCATTTTTATGAGTAAAGTACAAGAAGAAAAAAAACGAAAACAGTAAATAATAGAGCAACACAAAAATAAAAAATGCTGTTGTTTTTCTTATATAATACGACATATTCTGTGCGTGTATTGCCATATGTACTGTATCGCAAAAAACAAGAGAGAAAAGAAAAAAACTCACACACAAACACACCTTCAAAATAAGACAAAAGAAGAGAAAAATTTTGAACCATGTTGATGTTGTATGTAGCAAAGCGGAAAAGAAGGAAAAAACTGTTCGACAGATGAACCTGAGAGTGAAAGCTCACACACGTAACCAGTTAATAAATTAAAATGCAAAAACGTTGTAGATATAAGAATAAGACTAATACTGTTGAGAGAGAAGAAAAAGGAAGTGAAATGGCAACATATACGCACACCACATTTACGTCTATTATCTATATACACATAGCGCGCGGAAAATAAACAAACAATAAATTTGGTGGGCATACACACCTAAAACATTGGTTCTTTTCCTCTTTGGGATTCTTATTTTTGAATGAACTAATCAAAGCAACTCGACCTCGACACAAAAACACGAGAAAAATGTAATTGAAAGGCATTTTTTGACACAAAAAAGAAAATATGTATAGAAAAACAACATACACATCGTCACGCGCGGAAGAAAAAGGAAAAAAAATGTTATGCTTACTTAAAAATAGAGAGAGATAAATAAAAAGAGAGTGAAATATATTTATTATCATGATATTTCCATTTGATCCGCTTCATCTTCTGAGAAATCGGATAATGGTATTTCTTCGTCTGAAACATGATTTGGATCATTTGAATCTGAGTTTGATTCTTTTTTAGAATAACCATCGACAACGTCAGCTGAGGCAAATCTTTGAACGTATTCTAAATTAGATACAAAACAACGAGAATCAACCATTAAATGTATATGTTTTCAAAGCAGATTCATAAAGAAAAAGGATAAAAATTATCAACAATTGAAATAGCAGCTTCCATGGTGGCTCTTTTTCTTAATGTTAATCACAACGACAATATTCATCCATGGAGAGAAAAGCTTAAAAATCATACCTTTTACTTTCTTTTTATAATCATCTGGTTTATGTAAATAAAGTGCAGCAGCATCTCCATTAAGAGGATCAACTGGATTTGGATAAGCTAGTAATTGTGGCAAAAACGATTCAAATATATTTGCTAAATCTAAATAAGTAAACAAAATAGGTTAAAATAAACAAAGAATCTTGAATCCAGCTTGTCTTTTTTCTTACTTACCATACATTGGTGTCCAGGTTTGATTGATTACGTCAAGGCATACTGTTCCAGACCTCAAGTAAAAGAAAATGGTATCGAAATAATAAAATGGTCCTGTCTTTTTTCAATTGTCAGAAGACAGAAAGCTTCTAAGATCTAAACAATGCTAAAGTCTTGATATCTGTCTCATTCACGAGATCAGTAAAGAACCTGATTTTTAAGCGTGATCGAACGTTAACAGATAACCAAAACATTTAGTATGACGACAATCGACAAAGATATGAAAATGTCAAAAAGAGTCAATTATTCGAAAAAAACAGACAAAAGTGTTTCTTGTTCATTGTGAAATGTGAATAAATACACGATCATCAGCTCCTCGCTTATTTCAAGGAATGGGTAACGACCGTTGATTACTTACATTTCATCAATGTTTGGATGATATATTCGATTCATAAACCCTCCAATGAAGAAGAAACATGAATATATTTACTACAAAGACATAGAAAGTAGCACACAAGACACATACCAATAGATGGGGATTTAAATGGATATTTATCTGGTAAATCAACGCGAATATTCCATACTCCACCTTCATATGGTGCTAGAATGGAGATAAAACCAGACGTTCTTAGATACTTCAGTCATAATACATCAATCATAGTGGTCCTTGACAGCTCATTCGATCTTATCGTACTGCGTTCGGATCGCGGCGCGAGCAAGCATGTGCTAACTACAAGCAAGTTATTTTACTTTATGTGCCTTGAATTATCCATTCCATAGCACGTTTATTTGTGATGTACAGCATGATTAGTGCGCTTTTAGTAAATGTGTATACAGACTAAAGGAATTCGATCAAAGATTTTCGCATCAGGCTGCAGTTCGATAACTGGCAACGATGATGACTTTCGATAGTCATCAAGGAACATATTGACCTACTCGAAATTGGTCAGTCTGGCTAATCAGCACTCTACCCTATAATGGCAACGACAGTCGTAAAGCGAGCTTCTTCCATTTCCTGTAATCTTTTTGACTCATCAAATGAGTTTACCCTCAGCTCAAAAGATATTCTGCTTTATTAGGAGCAGATCACGAATTGAATTTCATAAAAGAACTCATTAGTGCGCTGACCGAAGAAGCACCAAAAAATACGCTAAGATCGTCTAGAAGATAAATATTTAGGAATTTTCTGTTATTTAGATATGTTTAACAAAGCAGCTCTACAGTGAACTTCTCATTGCTGCCTTCAATGTATCTGATACACATGACATCCATGATCTATTATTAAATCTATCATATCGTTTTCATTCCGATATTCGTCACGATTTTCAGTCTAAAGCTTGATTAGGCACACAATGCTTTAGTTCGTCTTAGCTATCATCGCCTTACCATTCGAGACACGCTCCGGTGCGTGATTTACATACGTTATTTATATTAAATGTAATTTTAGAATTTCTGATAAATTTGGTTTCGTGAGCCCAACAGATATTCTACTTTACTAGGATCAGGTCATGGACTGGCAAGTCTATCTTTTCACCTAGCAGTACCTTACACTGATAACGTTAGCCGCAAAGCGAGGTATTCTTCCATCTCCCATTACCTCTTTGATCCGCAAACGATTGTATCCGGTAATGCATCTCTGGCACGGAAAAACTTACTTTCTCGCGGTCCAGGAAACTTCACCATAAATTCATTTAAACCACTCATTAATGTAACTTCATGTTTACTTTCAATTCTAAACAAAAACAAAACAATGTCAACAAAATAAAACAAAATAACCAACAACTGCTCACAGTTTAATAACATCGGTGTCCATTCGACGCTTTCCGGGACTTGGTGAGCACATTTTTAAGTATTTTTTCAAGGTGTGAATAATTAATCAGACAGGAATAACGAACAAGCAAATGAGTTGAATGCAATTATATCTGAAATAAAATTACAAAAAAAACAAAAACAACCTTGAAGGTCATACCGAACAATAACAACATTCTTGAGAGTTTCCGATTGAATTTCTAACTATATACTTCATCAATTTGACTAATATAACGCCCGTGATCATTGGTCAAAATGTGTACCGTTTTCACAACATTACTACACACAAGACACAACATCAGCTGACTGCAGATCATCATGTGAGAATATCTGTTGTTGCATCTCCTTGTTTTGAGATCAAGAAATAGTTCTTTAGTGATTATTTTCTCTATTCTCGATTATTCTCACGAAAAACACATGATCGATCCACCTTTGATGTTCCGGACTATGTAAAATCGTAAAATACAGATAATGTGACAAGTTAATAATGCGGTATGCATTTCTTCACGGTTTCAATCAGCAGTTGATGATAGATGACAGCACACGACATAGAGTAACAAAGTCCAAACTATGGAAATCTCTATAGTGTCTGTTAGGCTCAGAGTAGCAAGATGACGAAGAATCAAGTTGGAAAATGAGTTATTTGTAATACTTTGAGGCAACAAATGCGCCACCGTCAATGTCCGAAAATAGTTTTATTTCTAAAATTCAAATATTACTCATTTTGCACTTGCTCAAACCATTCAGAAATCGTTTTTTCTAACAATAGAAATTAATTTAAGTTATGAAGATCTAACAAATGTTGAAATAAAGTTTAGAACGCATTTTTGCTTTAATGTTGATCTAAATCGACAATTGGGCAGATTTTGCTTAATGATGCTACAGATTTGTTACAGAAAATGTATGAACAATTTTTTGGAGCTAATTATTATTCTCATTCATGAGGAATGATGTAATTAGGCTAATTAGGCTCTTCATCTTTTTCTTTAATGAACTGTGATTGAAAAAAAAATGTTTCATCCGTACCCATCAAATCATGCTCTGTATGCATTGTTAATTAAATATAAAAAATAAATGAGCAAGGAAACTGTTTAGAATTTCTTTAAGATGAAAATGTCAAATTCTAAATAAAATTGTTATATATTTGATAGATGGAAGGCATTCTATTCCATTTCTGCGATTGTCATTTTGGCATCTGTGAGTACTAGATACCATGATAAATTCTCGTGCTAAAATGGAGAGTATTGGCCCACAGTGAACGTTGAAAATTAGGCTTTAGAAGATGAAGACTAACAACTCTACAACAGAAAGAATTTCTCATAAAAAACAGAATTTGATATTGAATAAACAGAGAAAGCTCTTTTACTTTATTGAGTTATGCTCATGAAGCGTGAACGCCAAGGAAAAAAGCTTGTTATTTTTATTGGATTTTCAATATGAAGTCCGGATATTTCAAGTGATCTGGGTCAACAGATTTCTCCTGTGTAATTAAATGCAAAAGTGTTTTCAATTCTACTGTAATACTTATGTCAGGGTTGTATATGTGCCTAGTCTTCTAGTCTTAATATTACGTGTATCATTCTTCATTTCAGATAGTTTTTAAAAAACATATATTTTTGTTGTCATGGGCGAAGATTATTCTCCTGATTAAAATGAAGGTAATGATTAATTTATTTAGTAGATGATTTTATTGCTAACTTTTAATATTTTCTGTTGTTTTAGTTAATTTTAGCTTGAATATCTATGGTGAAGCGATCTTCTATAAACTCGAAATATGCATATTACAAACGAGACGAATGGTGGTGAAACTAACGGAGACGAAATTCGATTTTCTGATTTATATGATTTGTATGAAATTATTGGAAAGTAAGTTGAGCAATTCTTTAATGTGATTATTAAAAGAATCGCGAATTTTCTGCTGTTTTCAGAGGCCCATTTAGTGTTGTTCGACGATGTGTAGCTAAGCAAACAGATAAACAGTACGCAGTTAAAATTATTGATGTTGAACACTTCATATCGACTCCCGGTTTTTCAGCTGATGGTAAAAATCTTTCATTATTACTGACTGTTTTTTAGCTCTTTTTGAAGATTAATTATATGATTATACTGTTTTCTTCATTACAGATTTGCGGCGTGAAGCAAGCATTTGTACAAGCCTTAAGCATCCTCATATTGTTGAATTGTACGAAACCTTTGAGTCGGAAGGGTGTTTATTTATGGTTTTTGAATAGTGAGTGAAGTTTAATTTTTTCATATCTCTTTCACTATATATCTTATTTTTATTATAGCATGGATGGAGCTGATCTATGTTTTGAAATAGAGAAGCGTGCAATTGCTGGGTTTGTTTATAGTGAAGCTGTAGCTAGGTAGGTGCAAGAAATAATTATCGATATTTTATTACATACTCTATTTTCTGTCTTTTAGTCATTATATGCGACAAGTATTTGAAGCTGTTCGATATATTCATGATCATTCTATAATTCATCGTGATTTAAAGCCTCATTGTGTTCTATTATCGTCAAAAGAAAATGCAGCACCAGTTAAGTTAGGTGGATTTGGAGTAGCAATTCAATTACCGGAATGTGGATACATCAGCGCAGGTTAGTTCATTCAATGAGACATCTGTTTTTTTCTTTTTAAATCTCATAATTTTGAGAACATATTATGCTCTTTCGTTGAAATGTTGAAACAACCTCTTTTCTTATTATTCTACTGTTTGAACACAATCTCGCGTCCGATCGAAACTTTTTGGCAAAACAGGATTATGGTAAATTCGATTTGGTCTTAATTTTCTTTTAAGCTTCTTTTCGGGCCAAGAACCACGTGGAATGCATGAACCATTTACCTTTTACTTCATCATTTTCCATCGAAACAGGAACCTTTCATATCGGTCATTTGAATCAGATGTGAAATGACGAAGTCAAAAATATGCTATGAGACGATCTCTGTCAATAGAATACACGAGCTTTATCATCTGCTGAGCACAATGAACAGTCATTTAGACTCAAATACAGAAAGATGCACAACTACACACATACTCGTGATTATTTTTAAAATAGAGTTTACGAAGTTAATTAGTTTTCAGTTTTGTTTATGTGTGACGGATCATGCAAATAAACTCTCATCTAACGAACACTGATCTAATTATTAAAAAAACCTCATCGAGAGTTGCGACAAGATAATACAGTGGAGGTCTTTCCATCAAAAAGAAAACATTCATCGTTCACGTTGCTTGCTTTAACAGAACAAAAGGTGACAATTAGTAATCACAATTAGTAGCAAAGTGTGAACGCATCTTTTCCCTTTGGGTTTTTTCTAACAAAACAAATTAATCTACTGCTTGTGTTAAATACTGGTCAATAGTCTTCCTTTTTAGGTCGTATTGGAACGCCAGCTTTTATGGCGCCTGAAGTCGTTAATCGTGAATCTAGTTTTGGTAAACCTGTCGATATGTGGTCGTGCGGTGTGATGTTATACGTATTATTAACTGGAAATTTACCATTTGCTGGAACAAGAAATAGAGTATTTGAAATGATAGCAAAAGGAAAGGCCAGTGTAAGTTTTCGCATCCAAAATTTTTCTTATATCCTCCCCATATTGCATACATATTGAGGAATTATATAAACTCAACCATTGATTTTCGATTATTTTACTCAACCTTTAAATGAAAATACATTTGATTCTTTAGATTACTGCGGATATTTGAGTATGCGCCTAATGTAGTTCTAATGATCATGTAACTAGCAAGATAAGAGACGAGCTGATTTTGAAAAATTTACGTTAGAAATCTATACTCACGTTTCTTTCGTATTCATACCTTCAAAGCCCATCAAAAAATATTTCCTGCTCTGAAATAACTACAAACGTCTAATATATACGTTCAGAAATAATATAAATTATTTCTCCAGACTGACTGGTGAACTACTTCTTTTTATCGGTTGATTAGATGGAAGGTCATCAATGGGAGCAAATAAGTGATTCAGCGAAAGATTTAGTTACACGTTTATTATGCATTAGTCCAAATGATAGAATAACAATCAAAGATGCACTCGCTCATCCATGGATTCGCGTAAGTGAAACTAACATTGTCTTCATCTATCTCATTATATCCTTTCTCGTTTATTTTTCATTTAGGAACGTGAAAAATTTGCAGCCAGAAAACATTTGGCTGATACGGTTGATGAATTGAGAAAATTTAATGCAAGAAGAAAATTAAAGGTAAAGTTTATTGATTTTAGTCAAAGAATCTAAGTCGTATGTTTTTTGTTTGTTGTAAATTTATACTGAGTAGTGAAAAATTAGAGCATTATATATATATATAGTTACTATTTATACTTTTTAGGGAGCTGTTCTCGCTGCTGTTTCCAGTCCTCTTTGGTCTCAAATAAGTTCAACCACAAACGGTTCACCATCCCCCGAATACGATGATATGGCATCAGGAGGTGAGATCAGCAAAGAGAACGAACAAAAGATCAATCTTTAAAACTAAATATAAAATGAGTGAAGTGGAATAAAAAGAATGAATGAACCGAATAGGAAATAAACAAACCAGTGAATGATTAAATAAAGATGTTACTATGTCAGATAAATAAATCCCTGATGAATAAAATTTATAGTTTTTTCTTAACTTTTATATAGTCTTTTTTAAGGCATCGTTAAAAATCCCAAAGAAAGGTTTTACAACTTGGGTGTAAAGTTTATTTCTACTCTTTTGATGATCTAATTGAGTGAAAAATTGTGAAGGATACTTTTTCGTTGGCAAATACTTGAAATTAACTAGCAAACTTTATAAATGATAAATGCCTTATTTTTAATGAGTTTTATAAACGACTACTGAACAAAGAGATTCAAGTCGGGCTTTATTCATTCCTACTAATTATCGAGAATAGCAAACATTTGTAACTAAAAAGAAAATGGCTTTTAAATAAACATCCGACCGCATTTTTTTGTTTCATAAATTATTTAGCGGACAAATAATTTCTTAAACAAAGGGAAAATAATTACAACGCTTCGCGATAAAAGAAAGAAAAGGAAACGAGAAAACACATACACATACTTACCTAGATAGATGGATAAAGAGAGAGAGATTAGTAATTAAATTTATAATAAATCTTTTTCCCAAGATGATAACACGAAAAAGTAATTTTTACTAGAAAGTACAACAAAAATAAAACTACGAGAAATCGATGTAAGAAAGCTAAGTGTATTTCGAGAAATTTCTCTAAATATTCAAAATTCCAATCTCTTGAAGTGTGCATTTAAAACCATTCTTTGAAAGATTTTCTTTTCCCTAGAACTTTTTTGTCATATTTTTTTGATAAACCTGTAAATTAACCATTTGAGATGTCGTCTTCAGAAAAAAAGGAATGTGTCAAGAACAGTACATAATATACGAGCCGCAAGGACAGAATTCAAAGTAGTTGCACTTTTTGTTTTCTTCTGATTGCAATGAATTCTTAAATGAGGATAGTAAAATATTCTAGGTGTAAAAATAGGACTCTGTACTACATCATCACATTGATATAATGAATTAGATCACCGAAAAAAGTTAAATTTTTGGTTCTTTTGATTGACGTACTTACTCGTACTGACGTTTAAAGAAGTTTTGATAGGTCCATTAAATAATAAGAAGAAAAGAATGGATGAAATTTTTTTTTTTTTCGTTATTTGATTAAAATACATGCAAACTAAAAAAAAACAATTAACTATTGTACCATAAAATTGCAAACAAAAGGTGATTTTTAGAGCATAAATGCATTTTAGAGTGTCTTGTAATAGTGAAAAAGAAATAGCTACGATGACTAAGTACAATAAAAATCAATTATAGATGTACAAATAGAATACATAAATATGGAAGTTATCAAAAATTTTATTGTTAAATGGAACTTTTTTTACGTAATTTAATGAATTTAACGACTACATCATGTGTAAGCACAAATCCAAGCTACTTGTCATCGAAAGAAAGATGCAGAAATTATAAATTGCTATTTATTTATTATAGATAAATATTACCTAATTTGTCATAACAAAGCAACGTGTTGTATAAAATAAATTTTGTTTTTTAATCTATTAATAAATTATTTTTGATTAATTACTAGCATAGAAACATATGTTGAATCAGATTAATACTCTTCAGAGATAGTGTATAGTTTATTGTTTCAGTCATAGTCGATTATCTCTTTCGTCTAAAAACCGTTGGCCATAAAAATATTTATATACACGCTTATTTGTCCCGCAGACAACGGTCAAAAGAGAGAACTCATTTTTTGGCCGACTTGTCTATATGAGTATGTAGGATAACATCTGCTCTTATTTAATGAACACATCATTCTTCATGATTCGAATTGCGCGCGCTTCTTTAGAATAAAAAAATAAAAATAAAAAAAAAATAAAGGAGAAAAAAAAAATGGGAAACGAGAACAGAAGAGCAATAGAGAATAATGTTTTCTTCGTGTTTAATTAATCTATTTCACACTCGTTCGTGGTTATATCTGTCTAGTAGAGAAGAAGAAATTTAATCTGTTGATACCATCCATACTCTTCATATTCTTCTTTATGGCATTCACAATACAAATGTAAAATGATTATCTGTTTGTTTCGTCGCCCTGAAGCTATATTTTTTAGGGAAAAAATGATTTTTCTTCTTATACATGTGCATATGACTATATACATTAAAAAATGATCTTTTGTCTATCAGATGAGAAAAAGTCGAACGAAAGAGCGAGAGAGAGCGCGAGAGAGAGAAAGAGAGTCAAGTAGTAGTAGTTCAATGAAAGGATGATTAGATGAGTGAGAGAAGAGGTGACTTTATATTTGATGAAAACTGATACACGCACATACATCCAATGTCACATTGATTGTTATTACTAATTGAAAAATATGCTTATACAATGATGGAATACGTATTGTTTTCAACAACAAATACAATGTCATTGATAAAAAAAGCAAATAATCAGCAAAAGAAAAAGAATAATAAATATTTTGAGAAAATAAATAACAATATTAATCATAATCATAATCATAATAATAATAATAATAATAATAATAATAATTATCAACAGCAAGAAAATGAAACGATTGCAGGTAAATAATTCACAGTGTTAATAAAAAATTCATCATCAAATATGAACATGTTTTTAATTAACCCTAAGGTAAAACAATACATAATTTGATTAATTTAAATTAATTTAATTCATTTCTATTTTTTTTAAAACTTAAATTAATTATAATTAAGTTTTAACTACTTTTTTCTCTACAGAATGTCAAACACTTTTATATATATTTGACTTAATTTACAAAAAGGTTAAAAGTTACAAAAAAATAAATTATCATCTTCAGACTTTTTATACCAAAATATAAAAATAATATTTTTTGTTTATTTTCTGTTTAGCTGTTTCTCAAATCTTGGATAGTCTTGAAGATACTCAATGGTTAACAATGGGTGATCGTGTTGAATTAGAATTTTTACAAAAATTATTTGAAGATGAACAATTACAACGTCTATTAGAAGTAAATGTTTTTAAATTTAAAATAAAATTTTCAATTAATCATCATTTATTTTTATTTTTAATATTTTCAGTTGTATGATCGTATTAATTCGGATGATATTCGTCCCTATACTTGTCCTGAACCAAATGCTGTTTATGTTTTCAATGAAATTTTACAATTATTAGACGAATATACAACTAAACATGAATATAAAGAATTGTTAAACATATTATTAAAACCACATATACAGGTAAGTTTGATCTATCAAAATATGTTAGACTTTTTAGTGATTGATACAAAATTAAATGAGCTCAAAAATTAGTTAATGGTTGTTGTTTTGTCAGTAGGAAAGTATATTTAATAAGAAAAAACGAATTTAAGAACAAAAAGAAGTGCTAGATTACAATAGTTTTTCACTAATTATTCAATCTTTTGTTAAAGCTAATTTAATTTTCTTTTTTTCTTCTGTTTTTGATGACTTTTTCCTCTTCTTATTCCAAGTGGCTGTGGAACTTTAGCGGATTTGAGACGAGTTGTATCATTACGTTGATCATGATTATGAGATTCAGATTTAAATACTGTAAATTTATTATTGAATTCTTTTGATTTTAATTGAAAATGACAAAGAGAATATTTTCCATATTCCGTACAACGATATGTAATAGTTTTCCCGGCTTGAAAATGCTCGGTACCATAAGTAGAAACTTTATTTTCTTTTGGAAAGGATTCGATATCACTTTCAGAAGTAAAAGAAAAACATTTGTGGCCAGATTCGGCGAGACATTATGAAAGAACAGATTTAATCCAAAGAAAGTTAAATTATCTTTAACAACAGACTAAATATCAGTGAAAACTATCGTAATCTCGCACTATTTTTGTTCCTGAACTATTTTTTGCTTATTAAATATATTTTGCTACTGACAAATCATTAACTAGTCTTCATAAACTAATTACCGAGTTCATTTGTACCTTTTCAGTGTATAAATCAATTTCCAAGCTCAAATATCTTATTCATATCAGCAAAATATAATTTATTGCAACCGAGCTTATTTCTCTCATTTTAAAGCCAATTAAACACATCGAGTTCAAATATCTCTTTTTTTCCGAATCCATGTACTATTTTATACGAAAATAATTTGAATAAAATTTCTAAAAAGAAACAAACAGAATAGAGAGAAAAGATCTGTCATGTCTAAAATCTTACTCTCCTATGAATAAACAAACAACGCCTTTGGATATGGTACAATTCAGTTCTCGTACTATTAGCTTCCTACTGTGTATATCACATACTTTTTCAACAAAATCGTTTTTGTTCCTTTCACTTACGAATGATCTTTTAGAACTTTTTCAACTTTTCCATTGGTCGTATTCCAAATAATTAAACTACCATCTTGAGATCCGGCACAAACATATGTACAATCCGGAGATAAAACGGCTCTAATCGAATCACTACCAACTTTAAAGTCATCATGACTAAAAAATAAAGAACAGAAAATTAAGATAATAATGCAGTAGACTTTTGTAACAAAAAATTTACCTAAATGTTTGCAAGACACGATTTTCTTTTAATTCAATTAATTTTAACGTGTCATCACGAGAACAAGCCAAAAGAAGTTGTTTATCTTAAATTAAAATTGTATATACATTTATATCTGTCGAAGAGATAGACGTCTTCCAAATGTTATTATATTTTTACACACAACACTCTCGAATGGAGCAAAATTTGAACAGTTCATTATTTTTTTTATCTTACCTCTGTTAATATATAATGATGTAACTGATGCTTGTAGTAGTAATTCAGATCGAACACTGTCATTTCTTGAATCCCAAAAACGTATTTTTTTATCAAAGTGTCCACTAATCAATGTACCAGCTGAATCTAATGCAACTAGATCGTGACATTTTGAACCGGCAAATAATGTACGAATACCTTAAATAAAAATAGAAAAATATATACAATACAATATTTTAACATAAATTTCAATTCTTACATTGTCGATTTTGTAGATCCCATAGTTTAATCGTTCGATCTTGACTACCAGAGGCAATTTTTGAACTAGTCAAAAATTTTGCACAAAATACTTTTGCACCATGACCAGTTAATGTATGTCGTAATCGTTGATCTTGTACACCCCATACACGACAAGCAAAATCTTCTGAACAACCTAATACTAAATTAGCCTAAAAGAAAATATTTAAAAATTTTGATATTTCAATATATTTGAATATGTTTGAACTATAAACCGTACTCCATCTGTATCAAAATCAATTGCAGTTATAGTTGCATTACTTCCAGTTAATACACACATTTGTTGCACTTGTCCTAAATGAAAAATAAATCTATAAAAAAAGAATATCTTCTAAATAAATTAATAAACATATACCATTATTTGGTGATTCCCATAAATGAATTTTTCTATCTGAACCACCTGTTGCTAAAAGTGTACCACTTGGATGAAATTGAATAGCATAAATTTCACCTTCTCCACATTCCTAGATAAAAAAAAAGAAGAAGAAGAGATCTAAACATTGTTCTTTTAGAAAATAAGAAATAAAATAAAACAACATACCCATTTGCTAATAACCTTTGTTGGTATACTGACGACTAAACATTCTGCTGGTGCACGTCGAGGTTTGTCAATTAACGGACTATTTGAGTGAATTGATGAACTACTAAAAGTGTAAAAATTATTGTTAAAAATATATTATTTCATAAAATTTATAATTAGTTAATGTTGAATTTTATCGGGTAATAGTAAAACATGAAGACACCCACAGACACCCACAAACAGCCACAGACAGCTGCACAGACAGCACACATACAACCACAGACATCCATACACAGACATCCATGGATGTCTGTGTAGCTGTCTGTGGCTGTCTGTGGTTGTATGTGTGCTGTCTGTGCAGCTGTCTGTGACAAAAAAATTGATATGAACAATTCTTATTGTAAATAAATTTTTATTTTACTTGATA
>CAJNOQ010004414.1:0-17581 GCA_905250885.1 Didymodactylos carnosus | reverse complement strand
TCCATTATCAGTCGATCATTATACACCATTCGATAGCCCTTTTCAAGAGCTACATGTCTGACGGTTCAAATTTGAAAAAGCTCATTTTCGACTTTTTGGCCAAATGTCCGCTTGAATGCCCACTGTGAGAGGGTGGGGGAGGGAAGATGAGTGTGAGTTAATATGTACAGTATCACGTACTAACAACAAGTTGACAATTATTTTCGAAAGAAAAAAATGAATTTGAAACAGGACTTTCAGGTGAACCTAGAAGATGAATCTTTTACACAGCTGAGAAAGAGACATAATTCGATTGACAAACACGTAAAAAAAAATATACACCTAACACGCATATCAAATGCTCAAGAGACTATATACTCCTGTAATGAGATCAACCATGCTGCTACTCGTTATACGAGCGATACTGTGTCAGTATTCGAGACTCTAACAGTTAACATTAGGCTTGTCCAGCTAACGGCCTCCACTTTTTGCTCTTTTTTGAAAAGTTATTGCAATAAAGCTACAAACTAATCTAAAATGGCAACTAGATAATTAAGTAGATTAAACATTTCTCTGCAAAATGAAAAGTGTCTCAGCTCTGAACGTTGATTCGTTATGAAAATACAGCTGTTGTACAAACAAAAATCGATTTTGGAGCTATCTGAAACGCGTGTCTAAAAGAGTGAAGACGAGCTGGTAGACATTGAACAATTATACCAGTTTGTAGAAAATTCTTCGCTCTATAAGATGTGATAGCGTGTCAAGCTCGAAACTATTTTAATTAATCTGTATTAATCAAAGAAAAACGGTAACGCTGTGACACTTTTGACCGTTTTTTATCACAGCGTTACCATTTTTCTGGTTTTTCTTTGATTAATACAGATTAATTAAAATAGTTTCGAGCTTGACACGCTATCACATCTTGTAGAGTGAAAAATTTTAAGTGAAATGTTTAAGTAAAGTATCTTAGTATCATATTTGCAATCACGACAAAATATACTTCGTTATCAGCTTTTGGTATCTTTCGCTCTTTAAGAGAATATCTTAAGTTCGTCATCTGATATCGAATTGTATCAAACCATGAAAAGAATAACATCTTCTATCTTTTTCTTCTGCGCACAGAATATACGTAGAAGCGAAAGAAATAAAAGCAAAAAGACGACGTGCGTCCTTTATGTATCATCCTTTCTCTGTTCTGGCGCAGCTGATAAAACAAAGATTGTAAATGTAAAATGTAGATCAACTCTTAAACAATTTTTCCATCGCATCAATAGGCCTGTAGCAACAAATGTAAATGTTAAAACTTTGGTCAAAAAAGAGACATTTTACGTTTAAAATGTTTCTTTTATCAGCTGCGCCAAAACAGAATTCTGTTTTGGCGCAGCTGATAAAAGAAACATTTTAAACGTAAAATGTCTCTTTTTTGACCAAAGTTTTAACATTTACATTTGTTGCTTATAAAGACCTAGTAGTGACTGTTAGACTGTATGGAACATAACACGTGAATGATATGGAAGAAAAAAAAGAATATGGAATGTGTATATACATGGAGGAACTATTCTATAGTCGTCAATTTTCTTTTTCATCCCCGTTCACATGTAAATATTAAATAAAAGTATCTATCTCTACAGTGAACATTCTTTCAAGATGACTTCTGTAAATACAGTATGTCTATGTAAAAAAACTGAGTATTTGTTATAGTAATTGTCATTCTCAATATTCTAAAAAATTCATATACAAAAAGTGAATGTAATTCTTTTCAAGTTATCAACGAATAGTATATCATCATATTGACGATGTTTATATTTTATAGAATGATAATCATTGAATTACAGTCAACTTTCGTTTACTTTTCATACGAGCGAAACTATAAATTTAAAATCACGTTAGTGAACTCTGATTAATATCATTTAGATATACTAGAGGATATAAAATTAAAGATTTAATAAATATGTAGTTTTCAATAACTTTCAAAAATCACGTTTCTCTAGCGTACTGAAGAAGTAAATACATTTAGGCAGCTGATATTTTATATGTTATACATATCGATAAATGCTATCAAAACAAAGAAACATTTTTATGTTTGAATCGAGGTATGCCTCTTATTCATCACATTTTAGTAAAAATATTTCGATGAATATATATGAAGTATTCGCTGATGATGTGAAATTTTCAGCCTTTCCTCTAAAATTATTCAGTCATGGATAAATCAAAATATCGTCACTTATGTAAAGATGACGGCTAAATAAAAAAGAATAATGGAAAATGGCAAAATTAATGTTCGATTTTCTCTTTCAACAACAATACACTTATCGATATCGATAGCTAACTATACATAGAAAAATATCTACAAATGTATACCATTTCGACGTCCATTGTTCTTATTTATGTATATAAACATGCACAGTTTTCATATGAGAAAAGCACATTTCATCAAATAATATCACCATGCCGAGTATCGAAAAAACCTGTCGTTCAACTTCCGGATGTACAATAACACCAAAGTATCATCCAAATCTTACAATGAAAGCGGTCGAATGGCACGGCTCAAAAGATATTCGAGTTGTTGATCGACCAAGACCGATGATAACTGATCCACAAGATGTTATTCTCAAAGTAACATCGACCGCTATTTGTGGCTCTGATTTGGTAAGTCGACTATTTATACATTTTCAGAACTAATATTTTCTTATGTGTTTAGCATTTGTATCTCAATTATGTGCCCGGTCTTGAAAAAGGCGATACTTTAGGTCACGAATTCATGGGTATTGTTGAAGATATTGGTTCAGAAGTGAAAAATCTCAAAAAAGGTGATCGTGTCGTGACGGCATTTGATATCGGTTGTGATAGATGTGTCTATTGTACTGATCACAAATTGTTCTCGAGTTGTGACAGCACAAATGATTCGAAAGAACAAGAGAAATTATATGGGCATCGAACATCAGGTACGTTTCTTTTTAGTTGATTTGTAAGGATATTTAACTTTATTATTTTAAAAATAGGAATGTTTGGCTATTCTCATATTACTGGTGGTTGGGATGGTGGTCAAGCACAATACGTTCGTGTTCCATTCGCCGATAGCAATACCTTGTTAGTACCCGACAGTTTGCCTGATGAGAAAGTGTTGTTTCTCTCCGATATTCTGCCAACAGGTTGGCATGCAACTGAGATGGGCGAAGTAAGCAAAGGTCAAACGGTGGCTATTTGGGGATGTGGACCAGTAGGAATGCTGGCCGCTCTCTCAGCACAGTACAAAAAGGCAGGACGTGTCATTTTAATCGACAATGAACAATATCGTCTCGATTATGCCAAGAAACATTTGCCCGGTATTGAAACAATCAATTTTTCTAAACGTTCGACACTTGAACAACTAAAAGAAATGGTGCCCAATGGTCCAGATGTGGCAATTGAAGCAGTTGGATTTCATTATTCACGCACCACAGCACACAAGGCACAAATGCTTGTTGGTCTCGAAACGGATCCATCGGAAATGTTAAACGAAATGATAATGGCCGTGCGTAAAGGTGGAATCATTTCGATTGTGGGTATCTATGTCGGCACGACCAATGGGTTCAACATCGGTGCGTTCATGGAAAAAGGTCTGAGAATGGCTGGTGGTCAAACGCCGTGTCAAAAGTATTGGCCGATATTGTTACCATTGATAGAAAGTGGAAAACTGGACCCAAGTTTTGTGTTAACCCATACGATGCCACTGGAAAAAGCCCCAGATATGTACAAAATATTTGACGAGAAGAAAGATGGTTGTGTTAAAGTGATTCTCAAACCCAACCTTTAAATTTTTATCATATATTTTAATTTTATTTTACTCTCACTTTTTTTTTTGCTCACAATATGTGTTCTCTTTTTGATGTAATAAACGAATTGATGCTTTCGACTATGATGTTATGATCTCTAAATACCTTGGCTGTATGAAAAGTCTGATTCTGGATGCAATGTCGATTGTCTTGAGATATGAAAAATGCAATAGTCTAACTGTATCCAAAAAATGGAGCAAAATCAAGAGTTTTGTTAATGTAGCTCGTTTAGTTGATGGACAAAAATTCCACAGTCATGACACTACAGTTTAGTACTACTAATTTAAATATTACATTACGGAATCTGACCTCTAAAATAATCACTTTCGAAAGTTTGAACAAATAGTTTCAAAGGATTGCTTGGATTATCGGAGCATCTATAGATCTCCTTCGTCTGAGCAAACGGGAAGCAAACGATAACTCATTGCTCATTATTGCAGGAACATCTCGATAAGTGCCACTCTAACATAGTATGCCAGTATTGCGGCCATAAGAATGAACAAGGAGGTTTACGACGAATAGTTTTGAAACATAGTTTTTATCGGCTAAATAGTCGATGAATAAATAAATGGCATCTCGATCAACTCAAGCTTGTTCCATTCGTTTGTTATTGAAGCTTTAACCACTAAAAACTCGAAGTGTCCTGATAAGATACAATTCAATATGCCACGCGCTAAAGCGAACGAGCATGAATGAAAGCGAAAATACTTTTCGTGTTATTGGAATATACTTTTGAATAGATAATATTGTGCCGGTATAGAAATGTAATACCGCTATTAGATCCCTAATCACTAAAAACAGTCTATTCTAGTCCTATATGTACGAAAACGTAATAGACATCATAATAAATTAATAATAAAAATAAATCAAACCACGGCGTTTGTTAATACAAAAACCGATTAAGATAGAATTTTTGATAATTTTGTTTAATTAAAGTAAGTTTTATCCAAACTATTAAGAAACTCTCTTATGCTAATTGTCATTTTTATGCCTTCTGATTAGCAAGAAACAAACAAACAATGTTCAATCATTTATTGCATCTGTTGCTGTTCATTACTACAAGAACAGTCATGGGAAAAGATATTCCTGCTCTTGATTTTCTTACATCGGGTTCTGATGCAATTAAAATCAAATAATGCAGATGCTAAATCAACAGATCGTTCAAAATTTCGTTTATCTGATTTAAAATCCGATCATGATGGTTACCCATTTAAACTAGGTGTAAATGGTATAAAATCAACATTTCAGACACCATCCGTTATACAAATTAAAAATATAAATATGCGAAGTAAAGTTGCGAAGTAAACTGATTGATGGGGATTGTTTTCAGTCACATTAGCACCAGTATTTACTTTAACGTATGTAACAGTTTCATTTATAATGTTTATTTTACTCGTGAAAACAAGAAGAATAGGCGATTTTTTAATTCTTGAAAACTTTCAGGAATGTTGTCGATGTTTTGGAATGCGTTGTTTTTTATTATATACATGACAGTTCGACGCATTTTTCTGTGTATTTATGTTAGATTCGTCGTAGATGCAGTTCATTCTCGGATGTTCTCAATAAATTTTTGTTGACTTAAAAGACGCTAACAACGAAAAAGCGAAAGTAAGGTGCGTTAGCAAAACATCGACTAAACGCTTTCCCGAGCATGCTACTCGAAAAACATTTTGCGTTACAACAACTCGAAAACATTTGAGTGAATTGCAGCTTTTCTGTACAATTGACAAAAAGAACTGAAAGTAAAGAATAAAAGAGATCTGTATAGTATTGTCCATCCAAAAAAAGAATGGTATATGACTGTTTTCTGAATAACTTTCGATAGGAAAAAGCTAAAGAGCTTCAATTTTCACCATTCGAAAGAGGAGACTTGGGGACATGTTCTCATAATCAAAATTTTGCCAGAAGAGCTTTCTAGAACAGGTTTTCCAGCGGATCTTTGGAAAAGTAGCTCGCGTGTAGAAATTTTCCAACAGGATTGTATTGATTTGTTTTCACAGACTGATAGCCCAGGGTGTCCTTTTCAAATTGAGAGTCAAGTGAGGTCTTGATTTTCCACGTTTCGGACGTTGTATCGGATTTCCTACGAATCCCAGGACTGGCACCCAGTGACGATTGGTAGCCTTCAAGACGGATGAACTATGCGTAATCGACCACGCTGCGTCTCGTGGCAATATTTGTTTCTAAAAAAGTTTTAAAATTCTACCAAAAAGCGAGTTTTACGAAAATTTGTGTTTTCAGGCTGTTTTCACATAATATTAAAAAATTCGCTAATCACTCAGTAAACATCAGAACGACTTCAAGATTTCAGAATGTGGAGTATTTAAGCTATTCTTTATCCTGTTTACAGGAAATCTAAAAAGAAATCTCACAAAACCCTGCGGTTTTACAAAATGTTTTCTGTAAAACCAAAACTATGCCTTTTCTAATTTTTCGATTGAACGCACCCGCTAGAAACTTCCATAATTCTATAGCTCATAATCAACCTATGAATTACGAGTTACACACGATAACCCCGTTTTCGATGAGCTTTCATTTGGCGAATAATTCATTTTTATATTATTTGTCTTTGGAACTGTACCCCTCTCCCCTGTAGCGGCCGCTTGCCATTACATATTTTATTTCTCTCTCTTAAACAGTTTGAGAAACTTCTTCTATGCGTTCTTTGTATAGAGAGAGTGAAATCAATTAATAATTGATTTTTATTATTATTTTATGTTTCAAAGTGACACGAAATGTGGAGACACATTATCTTCGTGTCGACAATTCATTAAAAAAAATCCGTTTTTTGTCTTCTTCAAAAATTCTAAACTAAAATTGTAAACTTCTTCGACTTCTTCTTCTCTCGTCTGAAGAGAAGAGGAATTCTCATCTTCATCATTTCCAATCTTCTTCGTCTTTTATCATAGAAAAGAAGAAGTTCTAATACTTTAAGTTTATAATTAATATAAACCAAATTTTACATTTAATTTATCTTTAATATTCTTCTACAATTATAAATATAATTTAGTGTTTTCATTTGCATTACTATAATTTCGTTCTGCGCTCCTTCTCCTCATCGATCGTCATCAATTGAAGAGAAGCAGATTATCAATTATCATCAACAACCATTAGATATTATTATTAACTGTTACTATTTCATCATTGTACATTATTTTTTCTGTAAAATATTTTAACGTAATAATAATTTGTTGTTGGTGTGCAAAATCGAACTGAAGATTGCTTTTGTTACAGCAAGTTATAGAGGGCTAACATGCTACTAACATGCTGCCGAAACTCAATATTGTAGTCTTTGTGAAGAACGGACTTTTCGCTGTGAGAAGCTTCCTTAAGAATGCTTGATTTAAAAATTCAGCTCAACAAAATGTTTTAATTCTTTAATATAGTGGGGGGGGGGGGGGGGGGGGGGGGGGGGGGGGGGGGGGGGGGGGGGGGGGGGGGGGGGGGGGGNATTTTAATGCACGTAACAATACTTTTTCTTTATACTATGAGAAAAAAAAACAAGTAGTGATATCAGTTTGATCAACGACTGGGGACAAGATATCGATTTACAATAAAGAGTAAACCTCCCCTCATAATAGAAGACCCTTCCATATTAGAAGACCCTCCTATAATAGAAGACCTTTCTACGGGAACGATGTGAAATTCAAAATAGAAGACCCGGGTCTTGTAATGAATCCTTTGGAACCCCTTTAACATTTTTTAGATTTACAGCAGCCATATATTGAATTTAAATTTATTTAATTAAAAAAAATGTGACGTTTCAACTCTTCATAGAGTTATTTTCAGAGAAAAATATAGAACACTACTGTGCTTAACACCTGAAAATTTGTGAAAAGAAAGGGAAAGAATTTTGTTTTGATTAGTGTGTTACTGATGAACAGTCAGTATTTCTATTACCAGTCATTTTACACCGTTCTTTCATAACTTATTTTCGTCAACTTATTGTTGAATCGTGTCTAATGGAGAATGAAGTCACAAAGAATAAAGAAGAAGCAATATTTTATTTCTGTAGAAAGAGAATATATTTTCTTCGTAGGAAAGAAAAAATTGATAAAAAGCTTGTTTTTGTTGATCTTGATAATCGACTTTTTGCCTGGTATCGGTCGCGAAGAACCGATTCCAAAGAAAAATCTTTGGCTCCAGCTGATCATAGTCGTAGTGAACTTACTTAATCGTATATAAAATATAGTAACGATATTCGACTCTTTATGCACAAAAATTCGTAATAGAAGATCCCCTAAAAAATTTGTATGCTAGAAAATAATAGAAGACCAGGGGTCTTTTATTATGAGGGGAGGTTTACTCTTTATTGTAAATCGATATCTTGTCCCCAGTCGTTGATCAAACTGATATCACTACTTGTTTTTTTTTCTCATAGTATAAAGAAAAAGTATTGTTACGTGCATTAAAATTCAAAATATTAATGAATTATATTGAAACGGCAAAAGTCATGCTAGCTCACATGAAATATCGTATTTGCGCTGCATTGATCGCAACAAAAATTTTAAAAACTATCGTGATGATTATGCTTCCTTTAGTGACACAAAAGCTAAATTAACAGAATCTGCGGACTATTTCGAACAATCTGCTATTGAATGTTTAGAAAGATGTCATAGAAATGATTATGATTGTTCATGTGAAATAATATTAAGACAAATTGATCTATTTGGTGATGTGACATGTTTACAGGTTAGTCCTTTAACTTTATCCTGTATCTGCAAAAAACACAAAGGAATGTCGTCTATTTTTTGTTAAGGTTGCTGTCGATGCTGGCTGTAAAAGCTTTGTTGGTTCGCCAGGTTGTGTACAAGCTATGACAAACATTTGGTTTGATAAAATACATCCAGATCAAACAAAAAAACGGTATCAATTAACATTAGTGTTAGGTTTTTTAACACTTGGTCTGACAGCACCGTTCATGGTGCGATTTCGGCCTAGGTCAGACGTATGTATGAATTACTTCTCTCTGCCCGCATAAGTACAGTTCTGTTAATTGTCTTGTTGAATTTTTAGGATAGTATCCAAGCAGAAACGTAAGATCAACTTATAAGCACATTCTGTTGTCATTTGCGTTTTTATTTCACTCTCCTGTAGTCTTAAACTTTATGGTATTAATTACTCTGACCAATATGCAATGGAAAATTCAAAAATATTTCAAGGTGATTTACATGTTAACAAATATTTATTACGTCTTAAACATTTCCATCAGGCATCGATAGTTAAATTTTCCTATCACTGTGTAAATATCTTTTTTGATTCGACACCGGCAGACAAACTCATTCGCCTTTTTTCGGTCTAGGTGCAATTTATACTTTTACTATTACTATTCAGTTACGTGATGTTATTTACATTTGATCCGCCTACAGATGGACTACCTTCGTTCGATTGGACAGAAATCTTGCTTATAATGCTCGTTAGCTGTATGCTGCTTGAAGAATTTCGTTATGTAAGTATAAAACGGAAAAGCTAATTAAAACTCTTCGAGTCTGTAATTATAGTTTTTGAATCAAGATAATTTAACACTGTGGGGAAAATGTGGCACATATTTTCCACATTTGTTTAAACAACTTACTGTTTTGTCATACGTTCTGTTTTATGTTGGTTTGATATTAAGATTTCGAAATGTACAATCACCAGAAAATTTTGATGCGGCAAGGTAAGTATCACTTTAGGCGAGAATTTGAGATTTCAAATTACGGGTTCACACACGTTACTGACATAATAGTTTACAGATATGGAACTTAAGTTTGACTAACGAGGGAACTGTTTTTCTTGATATAGCCAGGTTGACTAAGAGGAGAGATTAAAGCACTAAACCCCTCAATTTAAAATTTACTATAACGATTTCGTTCAACAAAGCCTCAGACATATCGCATATAACTTTTTTTCTGTAAAAGTCTTGCTATCTTACAGACAAAGCAGAAACAACAAAGACCCTTTTTTCAGATAGTTATAAGTATTCCTTTTTGCTGATCTCCTAGTCTGTAAAAACTGCAGTTTGAACATTTCTTCTGATTGAAATTCACGTTTTCAATAATTAAATAACTACTAAGTAAACAAAATGATGAGAAGATAAAATTTTTTCCATCTCACAAATCGAATTTTGAATATGAAAACGCCCAAAAGCTCAAATAAAACACAACTTAATATTTTTCAGCTTCGATCGTAGTGATTCAATCTTGTATAGCATCTGAGTTGTTATTTTTTGATAAAAGGATTTCGGCAGATACATTTCACGTTGAAACGTTCATATCGGTTGCAGAAAAGCACGAACTGATCCCATCTCTGCTGGTTATATGTTTTTCAAAATGAATATTTTTTTATTGTTTGGTAGTAGAAACCTCGAGGTTTAAGCCTTACTCGCACCTGTGTAGGACCTTTGTTGGCGTGGGTCACGGATAGACCGTGGCCTCCAAACTCTTAAGCATCCACTTTCAGAAAAATGGTCCGGGTATCTATGGTATAGCCGAGACTAACTCATGCAATAGGCCCAGCGTTACTGTCCATCCTTAAAACAGCTTAAAACAATAACTCTTTAAAAGTTAGATTTGTGATATTTATATATCGAACTAGAAAGTACAATAACAATTACTGTTTGAAGCATAAGTAATCAAAGGAAGATACCATAGCCAAAAGCATGTGCAAGAATAAGTATCGGACGTATACATACATATGTGCGTAAAATGTCGAAACTTTGCTCAGATGACTTTTGCACAATTCTCTGTTTATTTAAATAAGTTGTTTCGATTATATTAGATCTTCATATTGACTGGACTGCGCCGAAAATGTTTTGAGCTCATGCACCCGGACTGAACTGAACTCAAACTTTCAAGACCATGGACTGGTCTACACCAGAGGCCGAAACGAGTCAGTTTTTTGGGTTTTGCGTTCGCCTCGACTCGACTTGACTAAGTTTTCAAAAACCTTTACTCGACTCGACTCGGTTCGACAGAAACAGTACCGAGCTCGACTAGACTCGACTCGACCCAGTGAAGTTTTAGTTTATTAAAAAACAGATTTTTCTTTTCACAAAACTCAATCTTTTAACTTATTATTTTCAACTGATCGTAATAAAATAATATTGTTAACAGTCGCCGGATCCAGGTTAGAACGTCTTTGTGTAACAATTTGTCTAAATGGTACAAACTTTGTACCATTTAGTGAGAAAATATATCGATACTGGTTTTTTTCTTTTCTTTTAAGAATTTCTATTTCATAGATGTTATCAGAGTCCGTTATATGGAAAACTATTTTCCAATGTGCTGTACTACAATAAATATACAGTTATATAAAAGAACATGAGCGATTTTCTGCATGCGAAACGGAAATAAATAAAATTACTCTGTATCTTGTTTCAGGTCACTCTCTAACTGAGCCCTCAGTGAACAAGATAGCTTTCTTGCATCATGTTCCCGAAGAAAAAACCGGATAAAACATGGTGAAAGCAGTCTGAGAAAACATTACGTAAGCTTTGTAAGCCTCGGGATCAGGGTGCCCAAATCCAATTTGTCAAAATCAAGAACTTTTCGTTAAAAAGCAGGAGATTTTTCTTAAAACAGCTTCATTGCTCTTTTATTTCGAAAATCTCTTTATTTTGGCAGCCATTTTGTCGTTTTTACACAGGTTTTGATCTGACGGCTAGCCTTTTTCAAAATTCCTGCTAGCCGTCAATTGGTTATTTTTATCGGCCAATGGGAAATAACCTTCGATAAGTAATGGAGAAGCGCGATAAGTAATGGAGAATTGACTCGACGAATATTCGACTCGTTTCGGTCTCTGGTCTACACTCGAAAAAAAGTTTTGGATTCACTTGAACCGAGGAATCAGTAAAAAGCATGTTGTTTTATGTTGTGAACTGTACTGAACTACTTTTTTATAGTCCACGAACTGAAAAATCTGTTTACATGAACTCTGTAATGGATAGAATATAGAAAGTGAACTAGAGTGAGGCGTGTTTGAATGATAAAGGCAAAGAGTTTTACGTTTATTCTAACTTTAATTACATATAAAAAAATTGATCGGTTTCGGTCCGATTTTATGAATGTACTGTTGTTGTTAGATTTTGGTGAATGTATTCTAATTCATAATTGCATTAAATAGTAAAGGATAGTCTAGTGTGTATTGTTCAATTCTTTCTATTTTTACTTCTATTGACACCGTATTATAGTAAATTTCGATTCCAGGTATAGTGAGTGTATGTTACCTAACTTGTTCAAAACTTGACTTGTACATTCCTTCTCCCTATCATCATTCCTTCTCTCTGTCATCATTCCTTCTCTTATCATAGCTATATTCATTGTGTTCAGATTCTCTTCTCTCTCTCTCTCTCTCTCACGTCTATATATCGTGAGGTTTTCTCTACAAGAAGGAAGTCTTTTGTTTTTTTCTGTTTCAATTGTTGGAATAAAAGGAGATGGGTATAACAATTCACACCCCTTCCTTACTCTAACTTTTGTTGCTCTGGTGTGAATCTATATGAAAGCTACCATCAATACATCGATCATCTGCGTCAATTACGAAAAGCACATTTTGTAATGTAGTTTTGGATGCTGATTTCAATGGTGAAAACCCCAGGTCACTATCGTTCGACGAAAAAAAGTAATGCAGAAAACACATCTCCAGCTGAAAGACGATTTTTCCAGCCAAAATGGCTATTTTTCTCCACTTCATTTAGTCCCTTATCCCTTTCTTAGAACCGTTGTTTCGGTCTAAAACGAACGATCTGGAGAAAAATTACTGCAGCCAATCAGTGACATATCTGAAAGATCGCTATAAAACCAAGATTTTCTGTAAAACCTCAGGAGTTCAGAAGCCTCCAAACTTTTTCAAAATTACATCAATCGACAGTCCGTTCAGTTGTGAGCAAAATGAGACGTCAGCCAATTTCTGTAACGTTTCCATTGAGAACGTATGAGTTTCATTTTCCAACTCCCGTCTAACGTGACAAAAAAATACTGGTTTTCTCGAAAGCAGCTGAACAGTGCTCAAATTTTGGGATCCACTTTCTCGACCAGCGTACACATTTGGATCTATTGAACGTTCAATTGGATATTTTTTCCCCACAGCACTGCTTACGTCTGATTGATTCGTGTAACGTCGTATAAGAAACTGTATACAAACTTTTCAAACAAAGTTTTTGATCGTCTAGTTGTTCTGGAAAAATATTAACTTAATAAAACGGCAATCTTCCAAATTCGATTGTCAGCCAAGTGAGCCAAACTTGAACCTTAGCCTAGCTCGTACAAAAAGCTTTTCTAGAAAAACTTAGAGCTATATTTCAAAAGAAATTCAGATCATCAGCGAAAAGTTGAAATTTTAAAATAAAATTTTAGTTTTTAAAACTTTAACTTTTAATTAATTTAAGTAACTCAGGACAGAAAGACTGGACGTGAGAAGCCATCAGCATCGCCATGCCAGCATCCTTTCTTGTATTTCACGTCGATCGTTTGGGAAATGATGTCTTGATGCATCAAAAGCCATTCCTCTATTCGTTTACAGTTGAATTTATTCTTTTTGTGGAATTGTTCGAGTGGCTTGTGGTCAGTATGAATCATGACATCTCGGCCACCCAAGTGTTGTTGCAGTTTATTCATGCACCAGAATATTGCCAATGCTTCTCGCTCAATTGTTTTGTACTTCTTTTCAGTTGGCGATAAGAATCGGCTCAAGTAATAATTGTAATGAGTTTTTCCGTCGATTATTTGTTTCAACGCACCGCCAATGGCATATTCTGAAGCATTCGTTGCCAAGATGAATTCCGCTGTTGGATGTGGGTATTTCAACAATAGTGGTGGTGTTATAAGAATTTTCCTCAAATTGTTGAATGATTCACGTTGTTCTTGGTGCCAGTAAAACTGATGTTTCGTCTTCTTTGTTTTGTCTAAACATAGTAGTCAGAATAGTTTTTTCGTATGAGTTCAAGAAGAGTTCAACTTAATACAATTTGAATATTTTTTCCGAATAGTTTAGTCAATCCCTAAGACGTTCAGCAGAAGGACTTTTTATGTTGTAACAAAGAGATAGACTAGAAACACTTTAACCACGGACAAAGATACAGCAATTTTGGACTATATAACAGAACAGAGATTGCAGTGTGATCTTGATACGCAGTGTGATCTCACAGGTAAATGACCGATAGTCAAAAAAGAAAACGTCCCAAAACACATCTGTTCTACATCACCAAGAAATGATACAAAGAAATGAGCAAACTGCAGCTCTTGCTTTCGATTCTAAAAGCAATTAAAGGTTAAAAAAACAACCTGGCATTTTACTCTATATTGGCCTTATGCAGATTGCTCCAGACGCGAGACGAGCGGTATCTTTGCAGAATTTCAACTTTCGCTTTATCAATAACTACAGAACAGATCAAGAAGATGGAAAGAAGATACGATATACGTTAGACGTCGAGTATAGTTTTATTATCTACATATCACTCTTTACCTATTTCACAAGAAAGCTTCCGTTGACACACAAGACTTTAGCACTGCGCACTGTTTTCCGCAGCTTTTGGAAACGGTAAAATGAATGTCATATAACTTTAAACTTTTTTCTTCATTGTAATGGACGCACTAGGTTTAAATTTAATTTTTTCAATCGCATCTCCACATTTAAATAAATAATTAATTATATCGACATAATGTGCTTGGTAAAGACAATTTCCGATGCATTTAACACCATTAATCTCATCTTTTAGGTCTGGAGTTACACGACAATAACTACTCAAATATGATTTGTCATCATTAGCAACATGATATCCTTAAAAGTAAATAAAAAAAAACGCGTAGTATTATGAAGTGACGTCACAAATCTGTATGCGGAAAAAAACCTAGCATCTATTCTGTACTATCTATACTTTTTCTCTCTATATGTTGATCTGTCATTTTTGAAAAAAGTTACATACCTATATCTTGTCCGTCTTGCTCTTCGATTGCAATATAATGAAAATTTCCACTAAGTGAGTCACATGCATTACATGGCAATAAATATTTCTGTATAATTCTCTCTTTTATCATTCTATATTGTTTTGGCAATTGAAAACAATCACGACGATAAAATTGTAGAATTGATTTGAAAATATCTGGATCTTCATCGACTACAAATTGACCTTGTTCATTTGTTGACTTGAAATGACCAGCAGATTCATGTGAGACCATTGTTGAGAGATAAGTGTCGGGATATTTCATGAGATTATCAAAAAAAACACCAAATATTTCTCCATTTCTTAATTTGAAATTTATAACTTGAGGCGACCACATTTCGTGAGAAGTGATATCTAAATCAGTTGTGATTATTCACTGGAAGAGAGATGATATAAACTTAACTGATGACAGAAAAATAAACGTATTTATATATATAAGAAATATATAGCCCACGCAAAGGGAATGAAATCAAACATAGCTACTTTTCCTATGCTATCAGTCTGCTTAGACAAGTGAAGAAAAAAAATATATATCGATTGCGATAATTAGTTGTTAGATGGAGATAATCTATGTTAGTCGTATATACACCGATTCCAATGAATACAAATTAGACTATTCGTCTATCGAGAAAGACGCACAAATGTCCTGTATGAAAAAGAAATGTAGTCACAGAAATATCATCAATACAAAGGCGCGATATAGTATCATAATTCGGGCCGTTAATGGTCAGGTTTCTCCTAATTTCTGGTTCTAATAACAGTTTCTAGCGGCTCTTTAGTAACTTCGTTTGACCATTGCTCCAAACTGTTAGGGTTAAAGCTGTTTTTCCTTTTCTTAGTGGGTAATTCTTTCGGTAGTGTTCTGCATTTCCATGAAGATTAGCCGCAAAAAACGAGAGACGCGTCGTTTCGACGACCATTTAATTCCGAGTAAGACTGTGTCATTTGAAAAACTTTAAAACATTCACATCTAGTCCGACATCTGGCGGTTTTCTAGGTTCCAAGGATCTGTTCATAGTCAGTCTTCTGAAAAATACTAAAGCATAGAACGTTCAAAGCTTCATGATAGAGAGAGACAAGTAGAAATATGGGTGTGTGAAGCATTGGCTTGACATTTTTCTTCACAGAAAAGAGAAAAGATATTTTTACACTTTCAGACTACTCTGCCACTTATTTTTAAATATAGCAGACTGTTTCTTCTTCTATCTTTAGGCCATTTTGTTAGTGGATATTACGTTTTGTTTTTTCTGTTTTCTCGGTTCTGTGATGAAAAGTGTACCAAATGTGAAGCAAATGCCAATAGAGATATGTCTAAGATATCTAAATCTATAGTCGAATGCTAGAGGGCTAGTGAACTAAAATTTAAAAATATAAGAAATATAGAAATGAACAAATAGAATTCAATCGACACAATACAGAATTTTTGTACAGCAACAGCAGTGAAATTATGTATCTTTTAGCTGTTAATGCATTATTTTCCAGTTTTTGATGTGATTTCATTTGCCTAAGGAATGTAACGTGCAGAACATCTCATTTTGTAGAGGAATGAACGTTGTATATAATAGTATGTTTGATACTTCAAAACGTGCATATTCTGAAAGTGTGGATTGGGGTCAATGAAAATGGAAAAAGCGTAATTAAAAATAGCTTGGAGACCATTAAAACCGTGGCGTAGTGCTTGTAAAAGATAGCTCTCAACAGACTTACAAGAACCATGTGAAAAACTAAGAACTACATTCCAAGATAGCACTACTTTAGTGGAAGATCAGATGACCTGATCAGGAACCCAGTCAGATTGCTGAAATGTGATAAGAACAGATTACTGGTTTCCTGACCAGTATACTGATTTTTTCGAGAACAGGATAAGAATTCAAGACCTGCATCTGATTTCCTGGCCAGGTACCTGCTTATTTCGAGACCAGTATCTTGTTTTCTGGCCAGTATTCTGCTTCGCTCAACAGAATCTTGGTTTCTTGATTGAAAAACTTTTGATTCAAGAAGATCTCTCAAAATAAAGTGTTTCTTCAGGCAGTTGAGGCGATGATTTCATCATGTTGTACCCAGTTTTCTCTTCGGGAGCATAATGTAATCAGAGTGAGTTAATCACCTCAGACTCGTTTCGAGGTTGAGCTTAAAATAAGTACACCGCAATTCTGTTTGTAAACATGCTCTCTACTTGTCATAAAAACTACAGTTTTTCGAACTTCTGGAAAATTTGTGATTCTTATTTCTAACTTAGTTTCAATCGCAAGCTCGAACTTTCAGAGATATTATCGGGTTTCAGGACCCGGTGATATCTTCGCTAGGATCAGTTCGTTATTAGAACCAATCTAATATCCTGTGAATGAGGCGGAATGGCTGAGCCCCAATCCTCTGTGCGTCAAACAGAACCGAACTGATCGTTGCTACATTCTGAAAGTCAGTAACAGTAAAGCGATCTTGTCCGTATCGACCAATAGTTTTACTCTTAATATTTAAAGCCTTTCTCACTTCTGTGCATTTTTATCTCGAGACCTTTGCACAGTAGGCATCGATTGAGAAAAGAAACGCAGAAGTCCTTAGATATAGTATATTTTCTGAGAAAGGCTCGATATACCCAACACGTTAAAAGAAAATTCCAACTGTGGAACAGTAAAATAAAAAGGATTATCTGTCCCTATTCTTTCACTCACTGCAACTGCTGTGTACTTACTACTATCCATTTCAAAATAGAAGATGAGTGAACAAAACGCTTATAACTCCGGAACGAAAAGATCTAAAGACCTGCGGTTTTCAGTTTCTGAAACTAGACACTGGGGCACGTAGATCTGTGAAAAACTCATGGCGTTCGATCAGGTTTACCATGGTGTACCATTCGAGGCAAAAT
>CAJNOQ010004413.1:0-17582 GCA_905250885.1 Didymodactylos carnosus | reverse complement strand
TATTTCAATGTTTCGGATGATGGAATAGTCCTCCAAAATCCTCTGCAAATATACTTTGGTAAATGAGATTCAACGATGAAAAGATGCAGTCAGATCTTGGCTTCCAATTAGCGAAATCGGAAGTCTCTATCACTTTCTTGTCAATCGTTATTCGAAAAACACTCGAGTCCTTCTTTTTTTACCAATAATAATCCATTGTCGAGTGTCTGTTTGCTAATAGGGTTCATTTCCTGTTCGGTTCATCAATAGCTTCATGACGAGTCGACGATTTGCTATCGACTTTTGCATATATTACTCGCAGACCCTATATGCTTTTCTCATACAGACTTCGACTACACAATGTATAAAACCACAGCCTTAGGTAAGCTATTTTCTACTGTCAATAGAGAATCAAAATTAGTAGTATATTTTTGTGTTTTCTTATAGCACATTACATGCACAAGAGCTATTCAATGATATTATGAACAGTATGAAAATATTTTGCATTGCTTTATATCCATGTCGTTTCAAGTATGGTACGCTAATCTTATTAGTTTTCATCGTACTTTTGACAGGCATAATCTATCATATTGTTAAATATAAACACAAAAACAGTGTATTGCATCCTGTTCTCACTTTTAATCGCTCATCTCGTTCTTTTTCATTCGAGAATTTCGATAATAATACGGGCGTCAAGTATTTTCTAGTACCCAACATTATTCACTATATACGTTGGGATAAACCAACATTTAATTTTGTCGATATTGTTTGTATGCGTTCTGCCTATCTAGCACAGAAACCGGATAAAATATATATACATACGAACACACCGAATTTCAGAGGTAAATATTGGATACAATTGAAAAGAAAATGGCCAGATTTATATCAACGAATTAAAATTATATTAAATATACCACCAACGTCAATTTGGGGACAAAATTTTAGTTCAGGCTGGCATCTGTATCATGCTAGTGATATTGAACGAATAAAAATCCTGATGAAATATGGTGGTATTTTTGCCGATAATGATCTTTATGTAGTTCGAAATTTAGATAAATTTCGACATTTTGAAATGACACTTGGTTGGATAGAAAATGATCCGGGTCTCGGCACAATGATCTATATAGCACATAAACATGCTCGCTTTTTACCACTGTACATTGACACTTACCGCGAATATAATGAAACAGAATGGTATTGGAATGCGGGTATTAAACCGGTGTCAGATATTTTGTTACAACGACCTGAATTGATTCATCGTGTCAAAAATTTATTTGGAGTAGGAACGGATATCACATATAATTTGTATACACAATATTGGCCTAGATGGAAAAAATATTATACTATACATCTGTGTATTCGTCATCGAGATTATATGTACAAGAAAGAGTATAAAGAATTTCCAGTGTTTAATGAGAATACTATCTTGCATTATAATTATACGTTCGGTGAGATGGCACGACTGGCATATTTTAGCAAATAATAGATCTATGTGATAGTTTTATGTGATACATCCTATCAATGATAACGATTTATTTTTGATCAAGTAATTTACTTTTCAGTTTAAACTATTTCTACTAGATTTTTGTAAAACTTTAACAAAGATTGTGGTATCGTATTTTTGTGAAAGTCAGAGTGAACGTTTATAGTGTCATGCAATATATTAATTCACGTGAGTTACTCTTTCCTGATCATGCTCCTTACATGAATATAAGCGTGCTCTATTCCATCTATTATTGGCAAGCTGTTGAAGTCTGATAGAACTTTCGATTATTTTCTTATGAAGAAAAATTTTGTCTGGGATGTTTGTTCATTGTGTCACAATTATTTTCAATAATTCTGACGTCCCGTAAAGCATTAAGCGAAAGAGTACTTATGACTAAACTCTCCCTTAGAAGTAAAGGGGCATATTATCATCAGGGACGCTGCGAAGTACAAGAAGCAGAGAAGGGGTTCTCCGATTTAGGAGTAAATCCAAAAATTTCAAAAATGAGAGGAAATATCTGATTTGTCTAATAATACGTAAGTATTGATATCCGTTTTGACATTTTTTTGACAATTTTTGGGCAGCACATCCTCATCCCACACTTCCACCAACTACAACCGGGTCGGTTAAATTCAGGAGAGCTTCTACAGCAAAACTTCTCTGCATTGAAGAATTCGATATACAAAATAGATATATATTACTCTTCTCGAAAGTTTAATACGAACTTCGAGATACTGAACTTTTAGTCAGTTTTTGCCTATAGAAAAAACTTTTATAGAATGTTTTATAAAATTCCATAAAATTATTCTTTTGGCTTTTTGTCGTTTATAGAAATTTTAAATAATTTTATAGAAAACTATAAAACCCGTTTTAACCATAAAAATTATTTTATAAAAAAATATAGTCTGATATAAAAAAACCTTTTTTATTAATAAAGGTATCAGTGAGCTGTTCGAATATAATGTTGTCATTCACTAGCCCCATTGCTTAGCAATACTGTTGCTCGGCAATGAACCATGGCTAAGCAATGCATCGCCAAAAGTGTTTTTTCATGCTCTCAAAACTTAGCAAAGACTGTTCTTCAAATGAAACTTTTTCTTTACATCGAATACTGATAGAGAGTAACTGAGAGCTTTCAAATGAGGTGTAGTTGATGTTAGAAGCCAGAGATTAAAAAATTTTCTTTCTCTTTTTTTATGACAGTTATGAAAGTTGAAGATGCTGTTTCAAATGACTCTTATAGATTCTGTGACTGATTTGATTCACAACGGTGCAAGGTAGCATATTCCAGTCGTCAGTGGTACGAGGAAAAAATGATCCTGAAGCAGACTTTAAGGAATAGTAGATTTTGAATTTGTTCATTATGCGTTATTTATTAAAATAAGCAAGACGAAAATATTTTCTTCGATCGGAGAGTGGTGCTAAATTTAGCCGAGTGAGAAGTTGCGAGGAACGACTGTCATAAGCTTTAAGGATTGTTCTACAGGCCAACTTGTGTACGTTATCTGACACAGAAAGATGAGAAATGTAAGACGTATCCTATGGAATGCAGCAGTACTCCAAAGTTGGACGTATGCAGATCTTATACAGATGAAGACGAAGTGAATTAAGAGAATCGCAGAACACGCGGGAAATAGAACCAAGCATTTTTCGACAACTTGAGGCTACATTGTCGATATGACATTTCCACGGTAGATCATGCGTCAGTCTAACGCCAAGAAGTGTAAGAAAAGTAGCACGCTGAATTATATGATCATTCATCCTTAAAGACATTGTTGGACATACGTTATATAGAGTAGAAAACAACATCCATTCTCATTTTGAAACGTTTAAAGTGACAAAATTCGTTTCACATCAAGCCAGAATCTCGTCTATGTACGCTTGTGCTTTGATCGGCTAGACAAAGAAGATCATCTGCAACGAGCGAGGATAGAGGACAGAAAACTAGAGTTTGAGCTAAGTCATTAATGAAGATTAAAAATAGGATGGGACCACGAATACTCCTTTGAACAACCGAGACTGAAGTAGAATGAGCAGATCCTACTGTTACTATCAAGGTACCCTCAGACAGATATGACTTGAAGCAGTTAAGTAGAGGATCAGAAATACCAGCCAAAGATAGTTTTCTCAGTAGAATTTCGTGTGGTACACGGTCGAATGCTTTTTCGAAATCGAAAGAAATGTCAACTACTTTTTGGTGATTATTTAAACATTTATAGATTGTATCTGTGACGAAAAGTAGCGCATCTTCTGTCGATGCATTTGGACGAAAACCAAATTGATTAGGAGAAAAGAAGTTCGTCAATGTTAAAAAAGAAAAAAATTGTTTTTGGACAATTTTTACGAAAACTTTACACACGTTAGAAATAAGAGAAATGGGCCGATAATTTTTAACAAAAAATTTACTTTCCTTTTTATGAATAGCTCGAATTATTGCCTGTTTCCAAAGGTGAGGAAAAACCTCTAGCTTTAAGGAAATAGAAAAAATATGATGTAATTGTCGTGCAAGAATGTCAGCATAAAGTTTTAGAAATCTAACACTTATTTGATCAACACTTACAGAATTTTTGTTTTTTAGTTTTGAAATAGGAGAATAAACATCAGACGCATCAAAAGAGGTCTCAGAGAGAAGTTTAATAGAAGTCACCACTGGTGCGGCCGGGAATGGTCCTGAAATATTACAAAATTTAAAATACAATTTAGGTTGATTTCACGTCCATTCCATTCTTTTTAGTGTTAATACTCTTCTATCTTAATTTCTTGAGTTACCCATGAATAGATACAAGAAGATAAAAATCCCTGAATGTATTGGTTAATAACAAAACGATGTACATGAGCTATTTACAAAGCGTCGAAAATTCTTCACATTTTATGTACAGCTAGAACACGCCAAAAAAACGCTAGAATAAAGAGACCACCGTAAAGTAAACTCGTAGGCAGTAAACAACTGAAAGCTAATAAAAAGCTGCAGAGAGTAAGAAGAGGATAAATAAAAGTCGAACCGATAAGGTTGTTTTTGAGGCTGTACTTCCAACTGTTGGTGCTTGCATCGTCGTAATGTTGTCATAGAAAAGCATCAGTGTGCGTGTTGTTGTAGTCATACTTAAAGCTAAGTCACTGATCTGCAGTACATTTGAGGTTGCATTCCACGTCATATTTATCGTAGTTGAATTACTCTTCATCAGCATAATCTGAGTGGGCTGTGCAGTTAACCCATAGACTTGTATTTGATCCAGTACCAATGGTGTTTGATAGTGATAGGCTACTGCTGTGATTGTAATTGTGTTGTTACTCGTATAATTAAACTGAAACAAGTTGTAATTTTGATTTTCATACGTATCAACTGAGTCACCATCATCCCAGAACAGACTTCCGCCAGCTGTTTGATTCTGGTCCAGTGCTACGAGCAACGACATTGGATTCTGACGTGAGAGATTTGTGTTCAGAGCATACTGTTGTATTGGAATTATTGAGCCGCCTCTGAAAGAAAGGAAACAAGAGATAAGTTAGATATGCATGTGCCTAAACTGATGCCGAACAGAGTGTGAAAAATCGATCAGAAATCGAGTTCTCCGATTTGATAATGTCTGATCCAGTGAAAGGTGTCGTCTGAAAAACTAGAATTTTCACTTTTATTTGTAATACTTATGCAGATATTAAAAGCCTACTGAAGCTCCCATTATCGTCTTTTGATAGTGCCCTCTCTGCCTACGGCTAACTTACTTGACAAACAGCGGCATATAATCCAGTGGTGCGGCTACCGTAATATTTCCCAACGTTGTCTGTTCCTGTCCCGTATAGTAATCGTACCATCGTACTGGCGACAGTGGTAAATACAAATTCTTCGTAGTTTGACTTTCATAGATCACCGGTGCAATCAGGAGGGATGAACCCCAAAGAAACTGTTCATCTAAACCCCAACAGTTTGAATCCTGAGAATACTCATGTGCCATTGAACGAACAACTGTGCCGCCGTTGACATGGACGTTGTAGAATAAAGTGTACAGATATGGTATCAGCGTGTAACGTAAGATTACAGCTTTACGATTACTGGCGATGACTGAAGGTGAGAAGACACCAGGATCTTGATCGATCAGTCCAACGGAGTTGTGGTTACGGAAGAACGGGTTGAATGCACCTAGACGAAGAAAAAGGAGAAGAATAAGTTAAAAATCAACTCAAAAGAAGCAAATTGCTACAACGTACCTAATTGCATCCACCGTTGACACAACTCCTCCGTCGTATTTAAATTGAAACCGCAGATATCAGCACCAATGTAGGGTATTCCAAATAAGTTGAATTCCAACAAGCCGATAATATTGTACTTGATAAACGGCCAAAGAGCTGAATTATCGCCCGTCCAGTGACCTGCGTACACGCCAGAGGATGGAAACGTTGAACGACTTAGGACGAATGAACGTCGTCCCGGAGACAAAGCGCGTGCCGCCGGCAGCGTAGCTATGGTTTCCGACCAACCAAAGAGACTGTGGATATCGTAGTGACGATACGTTGTGTTACCATCTGTCTGCAGTGCCAGCATACAGATAGTTTTGTCTGACATCACATCACCCCAGATCGCACTTTGAAGCAAAGAGAAATGTAAAGCTTTAATATTTGACGGGTTTTTGTAAACATTCGAACTTACGGATGGTAGGGTGGTGCATCCCATTGCTCGTCAGTTGGACAGTGTAAGCTCCAAGGAGTACTGTAGGGCCAATTCCACGGCTGAATCATGTTTGTGTCGAAGTTCGCTGGTTCATTCTGCAGTTACAAAGACAGGAGAACCGAAGGGAGTGAGTAGAAAGTGAAAAAATTACTCACCATATCGATCCAAATTGCATCGAAATTTAGTGTATTGTGCCATGTTACAATCTGGTTCAGCCACCATGATTTTGTAGGAGGGTAGAAGAAGTCAGGAAATACAGCTTTACCTGAAAATGACAAACACCAAAGCAAACAAAGTTTCTTCAAGCTTTCTTGTCTTGCTGTGTAAGACTGAAATTACCTGGCGGCCAGACATATCCTAACATATTCTGATTTCCAGTTTCATTAAATTGCAAATTTTCATCTACCGGCCATTTAATCCAGATATTCTGCTGTTCTCCAAGTACGAAAGCACTGTAGTTCGGATGCTGTGAATCTATAGCTGGATCTAAGATCGTAACAAATTTCATTCCGATGTTGTGCAAATGATCAATAAACTGGGGAAGATTGGTATAATTCACTGGATCGTATGTGAAATCTGTTTGATTGTCAAAGGTATCGATATCGCCCCATTGCACATCCTGCGGAATCCCGTTTGAAATTGTACGATTCCATGCAGCCACCATATTAGCCAAGGAATTATAACCGTAACGACAGAGCTGTAAAGCGACAAGGAGATAAATTTCTTCAGCTTACACAGAGAAAGAAAGACAAGTAACCTGAAATCCCAAACCCCAGTACGGCGGCATGTAGGGTTTCCCGATAACCATTTGATACTGCTGTATTACTTCTTCCGGCGTTGGCCCAGCAAAAAAGAAGAGATCTAGGATACCACCAATTGTACGATAGGTTAGTAGAGCTTGCGTAGCACTGAACTGTGAAAATTCGTAGTCTTGTGCATTTGAGTTGAATATCAAAACACCGAAGGCGTTACCATCGTCTTCAATACACATGTAAAACGGATGTGTACCATAGAGATTTTCATTTTGACCCTTTAAAAGAGAGAAATTTCTTTTTTTCTCCTGTTGGTAGTGTGAATGGGTAGACATTTTAACTTACCTGTGGCGGTTGATCACGTGCAAAAATTCCATAACGAATACCATTGGTCAAATTGTGTCGAAACGAGGGGTGTGTGTTCTCACCAAAACCTGAAAAGGAGTAGATGAATAGAGTAAGTTACCGTCGTTTGTATTCACCATAAACATTGTTCGATGGAAATGTTGTAATTATCTGTAGAAACTGATTATCGTAGATAAATCCTTCGGCGAAATAAGTTGTATCAAATAAAATTGGATCATTGCCAGAGCTCGTACTGCCGATCTGTCGCCTCACACGTAAACCAGTTTGATTGTACTGAGTTTGGGTTAGTTCAAAACGAAGTTTCTGCTGTTGTGACTGACTAGTGGTGGCACTCCATGTTATTGGAACAGGCACTTCATAACGTTGATTGTCCATGTTAGCATCTCAAGTAAAAGACAAAAGCTGAATATTATCTCGTGTCACATCACATGCGCAGGAACTCCGTTTTTTACCTGTTATTTTCATTCTTATCATGTTTGTACCACTCACCGTTACTGAAACATTCAGCTGCTCTGTATCATTGTTGAATAATGAAAATTCATCACTAGTAGAAGCTATGTCCGTTTCATTTTCACTTGTGGTAGGATCTGTGGACAGACGACTGAGTGTATATGACATGCCCATACTATTTGCAAGTGAAGTTTGATTGTACAAATAGTAACCACCTTTTGATTTCGGTACGTAACAGGCAACAATACCGAATGTGGAATTTGCAACATCGGAATCCCAGATACAACCACGTGCTTCACATGTCGTTTGACTGGAATCTAAACGTCAAAAATAGAAAAAGAATTGTAATCTTTTAGTTTCGTCTCCATTTCAATTACATACTTGCGTCTGGATGACAGTCAGTACGGAAAATTACATTATTGATTACCGAGTTTGGTATTGCTACAACAGTTATCGCTGTGTCACTGTCTCCACAGACAAGACACACAAGTGAAATGAGGAGAATGACATATTTAAGTTGAATATCCATTTTGTGTTGTCGACGGTATTTTTTTAATGTTACTGCTTGTTATTATTGTTCGTTAGAAATCCATCTGTGCAGAATAACGCATGAATACACCCGAAATATCTTACCGAGCACGTGTTTCTCTATTCGTTGAAGGTAGACAGCGAACGCATTATCTATCTAGCAGTCAAGTGTGAGTCATACCAAAAGTACAGGCAATCGTCGGCCTCTGTACCAGAAGCAAAATACAAGCACTGCTACTGATACATTTGGATTATAAAACTCAATTCCTAGATCACGATGTTGTGATCGCTTCATCATACAAATTAATTGCTAGTGGGCTAATTCCAATTTAGAGGTAAGAGTTGATCAATGTTTTCATTTTAGCTTACTTAATTGATTGTGAGGTGACTTGCATATAGTGGTCCAACATTTATTTCAGTTCTTTCAGCTAAGGATGATTCAAGCACTGCACAAATTCATCATCAAGTGTTATTTCATACTCGACTTGTATGCTGCAACCTTAGATCTAGTACAGGAGACCCAGTGGGTAGCTTAACATTTGGTGCCGTGACCAGGGAAAGTCCGCAAATTACTTTACCTGCCTTTTCTCTCATGCATTCTCTAAATTAGTTTTTCTTCGTCGGTTAGTTAGGAAGATAAAAGGAGAATACGTTAGGTAAGACCGAAAAATATAAGAAGTCAAAGAAAAACAAAAACAAAACGAACAAACACGAATCAGTCAAACAGACTAATATAAAATAGGAAATTAAAAATCCCGAATTTTATCCGTAACTGAACGAAATTAAAGAATGAATACGAGAAAATCTCATGAATAACACAGAAAACATTAAAGATAATAATAATTTTATTCACCAAATTAAAATTTATAATTGTATTACTCCACAAGTCAAAAGAAGGCTAGCATTAATCCCATCTGCAAATAATCCAAATCGAAGTAAACAAATGAGTACAGATAATTCAATTCATATTGAAACAGAACAGTCGTCGGAAAAAGAAGGACATTCGCTGTCTCTTTTAACTTCTGCGCAGTTGGGAACGACGAGTGCAACTAAGGAAAGGGAGGCAAGCGAAGGAACAAAATTATCACCAGTAACGGCATCGAAACCTCTGACTTCTGTACAACCTTCAACGGTGCTTGCAACTAAGGAACAAGGTGGAGATAATAGGATGGGGGAAGATGAAACATCAGATTTTGATAATTTTATTGAAGAAAAATTTACGTTATTTGATGGAACACAAGATGTAAAACAATGGTTGAGAGAAACTGAGAAAAAATTTCATGAACTTAAATTAAATAAATATGACAGATATTTAGCTGTACCATTACTAGTAATCGATGATGCAAAGTATTGGTATATTACAATTCGTAATCCGATTAATAGTTTCGATGATTTTTATGAACGAATGCTAATTAAATTTGATAAATCAATGAAACCAGCAGTGGCAACAATAGTTTCCGAAATAACTCAAACCAGAGAAATTCAAACTGAAAAAACAGATTTTGAATCGAAGCGTACGAGATCTTTGGGAAGATTTAAATCACTAGAATCACATGAATTACCACATCCAATTCATCATAGTACTACGCGTTTTGGTACAGCTCGGAAGAGCGTGTTGCCAGTAGAAAGTGTAGCAACTACAGCTATAGCTGCAGAAGAAAGTGACAAATCTTTTGGTACAGCTCGAAAGAGCGTGTTGCCAATAGGATCTTCACATACTGATACCATGACGTGTCAACCATTAGTAACATTTGAAACAACAAATATTTCAAAACTTAATGAATTAGATCAAACAGCAGCTGATCTTCGTAAACTAGTAATGGGAAAAATGATCAACAATCAGAAAAATGTTTCTGGAGCAACGGGTAAAAACGAAGAGGTTGGAAAATGGTTAGTAGAAGTTGATAAACAGTTTGATAATGGTGATATTCAAGACTCTAGTAAACTAGCCATAATTTCATATCATTTGAAAAGTGACGCTCTAGTTTGGTATAGAGAATATAGAAAAAATATAACAACTTGGGATGAATTCGTAAGATTACAAAAGCATTTAAATCTTCCCGTCATTCAGAATTAGCGTATCGAAAATTGGAAAAATACACACAAACTGGTACACAAAGTATCAAAAATTATTATGCTGAAATTATTCAAATATTCAAAGAACCAGACCCACGTATGTCTGAGCATGAAAAACTACGATATCTTTTCAAAAATATGAAATCGTCGTTACAATATGAAGTACGTAAAACGTTTCCCAAAACACCATCACTTTATTCTTAAAATAAAGAAATTGCATTAGAAATCGAAGATTTATTGATACTATCAGATCAAACTACACCATCATCAACAACTACAACTATTAAAACTACTTCTACTAATAATAATCCAGCAGTATCTACATTCGATCTGACGATGAAAATCCACGAAATCCCCTTTATAACAATGATAATCGACAAAATAATCAACGAAACTCTTTTCAACCATGATTTCGCCAATACAATAATAATCGTTCATCCTTCCAATCTCGTTTTTCACATGGAAATAATTATTATAATCCTCGTTTTCATCAAAGTATTAACTATTCTAATACTCGCTTTCATCAATCCAATAAATCACTATTCACAACAACAATTTCAACAAAATAACTTTCGTGGTGGCAATCAACAACAAAATAATAGTAATTAGAATGAAAATACATCTAATCAACAAGCTAGAAATTCCAATAATAACGCAAATTTAAATGTTACTACAAATTCAAATCCTACCACAACTGCGTATAATCGTAATCAACCAAATCGAAATGCGAATTCGAATCCACAACCAATGTTATCCGTAGTCCAGGAACCACCGACACCTTCAGCACCATTCGACCGCCAGAGTTGTGGCGAATTGCATTGCGCGGATGTGGAGTGTCAACATTTCCAGTAGAGGAGATATCGGGTGATGGTGATGTCTCCAGAAAGAACAATAAAAACCCATCAAAATCTTCATTAACTTACATCACCACGCTCATTAATAATAAGACGATGGAAATTTTAGTTGATATCGGTGCCAGCACAACGTTTATTAATGAAAAATCACTAAAATCAACCATTTAAAATTCATTAATAAAACTCAATATTCATTTGTATTAGAAGACGGTGTTGCACCTTTTTATGTAATTTGAGTAGTAGAACTGACTATTAAATTCAGCGATCAAAACGCAAAAATATATGCACATATAGTCAAAAATATATGTTCAGACGTTATTCTTGCAATGGACTATATGGATCGTCATAATATGAAGATCGATATCAAAGCACAGACTGTACACTGTAAAAAAAAAAGTGTGCCACAAAGTGGACTTTTTAGAAACTGCTTTTATGGGGAACACTATTCGAAAAGATCATTATTAAACTGGAACGCGTCGAGACGCACTTTAAAAAGTATGCTGCGGTAGAACACTCTTCAAAAAAAAACACTTTTAAATTGGAGGTACCAGACATACTTTATAAAGCGCGCTACAGTGGAACACGTTTGGAAAAGGTCACTTTTGACAGCGGCGAACTAAAGAACATTTAATGACTAATTTCCAGAAGCACTTCGTGAAGAAATACTATGTCAAAGTCTATATTTTAATGAACGATAACAGCTGAATGAAGGTTTAGAAATACCGAAGGATTGGTAGAAAAACGGCACAACAGAATGAAAGAGAGAGATCAGTCCAATTTTATTTAACGCTCTTTTGTTCACTATTTAGTTTTAGGCTTGTTTGTCTAGCTACACATAAATTACTGCGTCTCTTTATTTTTTCGTTATACTTTTACACATGCACTTGTAAAGGAAAAGTTCGATAAATGGATTCGTTTACATGTCCATACTGTAAAGAATTTTTTGAAACTACAAGACAATGCGCAAAACATATAAGCAATATTCATAGGCAACATCCAAATGAAAACATATCATGTGAATATTGTGACAATAAATATAGATGGACTGCTAGTTATCAAAGACACCTTCGGGCTAAGCATGCTTCTCAACTTGTAAGTGTGTATTTTATGCTTTTCGTTATCTTGCGTCATAGTCTTATGGTATTAGCAGAAAATGGTGAAAGACAGATAATCATATTCAAAGAGATAGCAGAGTGTGGAACGAAGCCATTCATGTTCTTTTTTTATTTTCCAAACTATCTCAGTTGATTCGCTTAATCGAGGCAGTGTTTCTGTTGCTATTTCAATAAACTTCATTTTATTTTGTATTTTAGGACCCGATAAGTCAGTCGCAAAGACGGTACGTGGATCAAGCAATCAACAACGAGGATGAAGATTCTGCTGTACCATCGGACGACCGCTACGATCAAAATAATCAGAGTCTGAAACAAACAATTTTGAATGAATATAAACCTTTGTGTTTGGAACAATCGAATGTATCACAACTTGGTTTTTCTGTATCACAATTAATCTTGAATATGTCAGCTTCACGCATCAACAACGAAACAAAAGATATGATTATCCAACAAATGTGCAATGTAATGGAAAAAGCCTGTATCCTACCGGTATGTTCTCGCAGAAATAAACTGGTTCGTGACCATACCTACTTCACTATTTTCGTTTAGAATGCCGCATGTTATGTTGAAAATATCCGATCGGGGTTGGGTAGTAATCATTTGCGGCAGCAATTTTTGGCTGATCGCATGATGATGATTAAACCTAAACCTATTTTTCTTGGTTTCAAGGTAAGTACGCCTTCTGCGTATTTGAACAGCTGGCAACGCTTATTGTAAGCGTTTATCATTTTGTAGACGTTCGTTGTTTTTTCTTTTAGTTTCACCGTGCAAGTGGCAAAAAAAAGCAAAAACTATGGAAACCGTGCAAGGCTTATTACGTTCCGTTCAAAGAATCATTAAAACAAATAATAGCAACTCCGGAATTACAAAGCATAATGGAACGTCGATTGCAGCAGACCAAGCCGACAACAACTTTAAAAATCGACATTACCGATGGATCTATCGGCCAAGAACATCCGGATTTGAGAGAGCCACAGAACTTAAAGGTATAACAGGAATTTTTCTCTTGCTTGGTCTAGTTTTCCTTTTCTTTAGATAATTCTCTACGTCGACGACATCGAAATCAGCAATCCACTACGTCGGAAGAAGAAAAATATTTGTTTTTTCTACTGGACATTAGCAGACTTACCTCGATATTTACGATCGCAAGACCAAGCAATTTTTCTACTTGCGGCATGTGAGAAGCCATATATAAAACGCTTTGGGTGAGTAAATTGTTTTTCTTCTGATTGATTCTTCCCTAGAATTTCGCTTTACTTCATTTTCAGTTACATCAGGTTATTATCGAATTTCGTTACATCGAATTTCGGACATTAAACGTCTACAAAATGGCATCGAGTTTTTGATCAATAAGAAGCCAATAACGTTAAAAGGATCATTATTATGTACGGTGGGCGATCTACTAGCCATAGTTGGTTTACATCAATTTAAATGTGGTTTTCGCCATGCGAATCGCCCTTGTTTTCTCTGTATGATTTCAAATGAACAGTTGCTAAACTTATCGATATATCACAATTATCAACAACGAACGATGGATGAGTATTTGACACAATGTGCAAAAATCGGTAACAGTTTATTTAAGCTGAAATTTTTTTATTTTGTAATTTCACACACATAATCAGATGAGTTACACTTTAGGTTAAAAGTCTTTTTGAGAAGGTTTTTTGCTTTTTAGATGATGAGATAACGCAGAAGGGAAAAAATGAACGTCAGAAAGAATATGGTATCGTCACGAAATCACCATTGACAAAAATCGAACGTCACGATATTTTTCAACAAACTGGGCTTGACGTCATGCATGTGTACTTGGAAGGGATATGTCGACTACACCTACGCTTACTATTTCAGAACATCATCGATGCAAATCTGACAACATTATCGAAATTGTCGAACATTGTACGGGATTACGCATATCCACCTCCTTCTTCTCGTCCGTCATCCGCGTTCGAAATTAAAGATCTGTCGGGTTTAATGCCACTCACAGCAGCGGAAATGTTAACAGTGTGTAAACACTTACCGTTTGTTCTAAACCGTCTATTAAATAGAGATCCGTCATGTATCAAACAATGGTTTTGTTTCATCCTATTACAAGACATATTGTCATTCATGTTTGCCTCCGAATATGACGACACGAGTATTAAACAATTAGAATTATTGTTAAAATTATACTTCAAAAAATTCAACGAGTTTTATCCGCGGAATGCAATACCAAAGTTGCATTTCACAACTCATTTGATGAATCAAGTCAAATGTTTAGGTCCACCGCGATATTGTTGCTGTTTTTCATTCGAAAAGAAGCATTCTTTCTTCAAACGTTTGAGTACACGTAATTTTAAGAATCTGTCGTGGACTCTTTCATCCAAACATCAAGAATGGCAATGTTCACAATTCGTCAATAACGAGGGGCATCTGTCTGATAAAACATTTCGCAAACAACATCAAATCCGCCATCTGAAACAAGTGAATAGCGTGAGTAGATTGTTAGTATGTGATCGTACTTCCATATGGTATTCTCGTTTTACTTTAACGCCCGCTTTAGTGACCCATTATTTTCGAATGTTCTAGGATAATTATCCGTTGGATAATAAAATTGATCCATCATCTCCGTTATTTCAAGCGACCACAAGCATCAATATCTACGGTATTGAGTATTTTGTTGGCAATGCATTGTATAATAATAATTCCTTATTTTCTTCCATTCCTCAATTCTTATTGATCGATTGCTTTTATTTTCAAAATGACGCTATTTTTGCTCACGGATGTTTATTGTCAACGGTGAAAACTGAAAAGAATTTGAATGCGTATCACGCTGAAAGAACAAGTGTTAAACAAATTCTCGACTTGAATGAAATAATTAATATTTGGCCTTTGACCGTACAGACATATAAAAACGAACTCTATATTCAACTGTTTCCTTACGCACGATCTTTGTTTATCTAAAGTTTTTTATACACATATTAGGCTAATAAACATAAACGTTCTCCTTTGTTTTTCCTTTTTTTTTCATGAATATTGTCAGTCGCATCTAGCCTTGAAGAGCGATCAACAGTCTCTTTAGCTTTTGTAGAGCTCATTCTCATCCAGTTCAGGTTTCCTGTCTCTCAAGGCTATTACTTTATTATTTTGCTCTATTACCGTCTTTCTTATGCATAAGACAGAGACTTAACATCACAATCAGATTTACTAGTGTGGTTCTTTTTTCTGCTAGATCGACATGACGTCATTCAATGATTCAGGATTAAGAACGAAAAAAATATTTGGCTCTGTAAAATATGGTACAAAAACGTTTCGATTAGAAACCACTATTGACGAAACTACAGAAATCGATCATCTTCGGAATTTTTTGTTGAAAAAATGTCACGTGCAATCCATCGATAAAAGCAATGAAAATATTCAAATACAATTATTTGATCGTGAACTCCAAGAGTTTATCGAATTCGAGTCACTTTGTCAACTATTTCCATCCTCGCAAGAGATGTTCTCATCAGCAAATATGTCTGTAACATCGTTTAAAGTTACAGACCATCGACAAAATGATTATATACTGAAAGAAACACTCAATAATTCTCAAGAACTCATGGAAACCAGGGTAAGTTGTACTGCTTTTTATCGGTGATTAATCAGACGATAGCATTGGAAAAAAATGAAATGAATAACAAAAATCTGGACTTTAGTTTGTACTTACTTTTTCTAATTTTATCAGGTCTTGGATGATGCTAAGGATGTTGACGATATGAATGACAATGAAAATGTTCAAGAAATTTTTGAAAGCAAAGAGTCTCGAAAAATCGATGAGAACAAAACAAAAGCTGGTGGTGAGGATCGATATCGGGTTCGAACAAAACAATACTTACCGAAAATATTAATTTTACCAACAATACCAAAGCACATCGAAGACACTATTAGAAACGGTAAGAAAGGTTTTGCTTTCTTATCTGCTTAGAACCCTACGAGGTTGTCTGAGTTCACAAAAAAATTGATGAGGCATTGAGATTATAAAGGAAAGTTTGGAAGAAATTGGAACAGCCTCAATGTTTTATTTTTCCTGAGCGTCATTAGCGCACAAAGTCAAATTCTGCGGCTTTGCCAGAGAGCTACGCTGTGCAGTTCTTTTCACTCGTTTTAGGTAAACTAGCAAGTGTTATGAAGCATGTGATCAATTACTATGCTGATTTTTTTCTCGATTACAATGTCTCTTGTCAAGCTCATTACAAAAGAATAACAAAAGCGTTCTTTGAACAGTGTGGATTAGATGCTGTCATACAAAGAGATTTAATGGTAAAATAAGTCAAAATATTTATTTGTTATTGTTTTTTTAGTCTTTATTTTGTAGACGAATTTTCGAACACGACTGTCACAAAAGTTGCGAAAACTACGCGTTGCCGAAATAAAAACGTCGAATCAGCGCAAGCAGGTCGATTTAGATGCGCGGCTCAGTGTTCTGCCGACAGGTAAGAGTTGAACCTAACCTTGACAGCAATAATCGATTTTCTCAGCGCTGTGGTTCTGCTTTTTTGCAGATATGACAGCCGATGAATGTATTCATCGATTAAATGAGATCCATAACAACAGCGTACCCGAAACAGAAGCAGCAGAATTTCAACGCCTAGTTATCCAAAGTTTTCAACATCGTCGACTCCTTATTACAACTGGTTCCACATACACATTTGATGAATTATCCTCTCTGTATGGTTTTATGTCAGATCCGTTGTTTGTATGATTGTCTTATGAAAATACACATCTTAATGTCATAAGAAATGTTCGCTTTTAGATTCGTGTTGAATTTGAATTACTTGAGAAAATCGCATTTGGATCAGCTGTACGGAATGTGAAAATGTTAATCGAAAATACTTGTCTATCATTCGGTAAAGAGCTTAGTGTATGTATTGCACAAATGCTTCGCGGTTTTCATCCTGTTCCATTATAACTATTTTTGTTTTAGGTAACTGGAGAAATTGAAGCCTTAAAAAAACTAGCAGATTTTAGTAGAAGTTCCATTCCTATTGTGACAGCCGAAGTACGTAACTTCGTGAACCTTCGCCATGATTCTATTTGCCCTATATTCCTAGATTACTGTCGATGATTTAAACGGGATCGAGAGAGAAGTAGAAAAAAGAACAAAACATTTATATCCACATATTTTGTTCTTTGAGAAAGACGGTCAAAATCATCTCATTATCCTCTATGGTGATATAATAAAAATCGTCGAAGAAAATGCTCGTTCGTATATTTTCTCTTCATCCTTTCTTTCCGCAAGCAATTGCTTTTTCATGTTCTAGAGTCTCTAGTTGAGACAATCTGCTATCTCAT
>CAJNOQ010004412.1:0-17582 GCA_905250885.1 Didymodactylos carnosus | reverse complement strand
TAAACCACTCCTCCTCAATCCAGTTTATAACTATGTCAACAATCCGTGTGTTTTTGGTACTTTATTTTATTACTGTTTGAATAATTTCTCTTCTCCTTAGAATCAATGTATTTTATTTGCTACTTCTAGAAGTTGTAAAAACCAAACTCGTAGGTTTCGCCCCGCATTATCATAATACTATATAACAGAGACGAACAAACGGTTTTTTCGAATACTACGCTTCTATCAGGCACAAATAATTATTTTTGTATTCAGCAACAAAATGTTTAATATTTTGTGGGCCGTGGTAGTCTTAGGTAAAGTCACTTCTGTGTTCATCTATTTGTTGCTTTATCAAAGCAGTTTTTGTCCTAAACAAAAACTCCTGAGATAGTTTGTTGAAGTTTACCATGAATTTTAGTCATAATTGGTCATTATTGTATGGCTCTACCGACAACGTCATTTGATTTAGAAGAGATGTCATACTTTCCGCTTAGTTTTAAAACCTCCTTTATCCAAAAGCTGAAGGACACCAATAACCCGACTACTTTTCTTCTCAAGGATGTTATAAATTTTACCGTGACACCTTCAACCTCTATGAATGTAGCATTGTCGACAAAGTCATCGCAGCAACAACGTGCACTAACCACTTGTGTATACAATTATCCTTATTGGTCGTGCTACACTGTACGGAATACAACAAAGTCATATAGTTCTAGTTCAGGTGGATCAAATACGGGAAAAATTATCGGAATTGTCATCGGTGTTATCGCAGGAGTTGTCGCTGTTGGATACTGTCTCAAAAAATTCAGTGGCTCTAAGCCGGTGGGACCCAAAACCGAAGTTCGACATTACCAATACTCACATTCGACTTATAAATAAAATCTACTGGGGATGCCATCTATGAGTAATTACGATTCATGTATTACCACAAGCGCCTTTCCACTACACATTTTAAAAATTCTTCACTCTGCAACTCCTTTCAAAGCGATTTTTCACGAATCGCTCTAGTTTGCAGTAGATTCAAAAGTGACTTTTTTTTCTCTGTATATTTAAAAAGGGTTATATTTTTGTTGGAAAACGCTTTTCATAAAAAAATACTTTCTCGACTGCCAATAGATCTTCTTGTACTTTTTCCATGCCCCACTATTCGAATGACTTGCCATTCCATGGGACATGTTTTCATCTTTTACCAAAATTTAGGAGCAAGTTCGTTTTCTCCTCAGATCACCACGACCTTTTGCCTTCGTTTTATTCTTGTAACTCTGTGAAAAATAAAGCGAAGGCATGAATTGAAGAAGTTTTGTTTATGTTAAGATCAATATTTGGGAGTAACAATGTTTAGTATGAGAAAATTCAACATATTTGGATTGTAAAATTAGTTTTATGCAGTGAAAATGATCAAGATTACGAGTTGTGTATAATTTTATTAAAAATGCGCTAATTCTTAAGGAAACAAATTTATCGTCGCTCGGAAAGTTACTATGGCAAATGAGTGAATTTAACAAGGGGCAATGGATCTAGAACGTCCAGTTTTACGACTTAAGCAAGGGATTAAGCGAAAAGCAAACAACGGGAGAGGCGGATAAAGTTTCTCTGGACATCTGGGAAAAGGGTTTCCAGCAACAGATTCTGAATCTAGACTTCTTTGACTATGTATTTGAGAAGGAACTTCTCAGTTTGAACCTGTACCCTCGGAGAAATAGAAGTAGTTTCCAAAAAAGTGATTTTCTGTACAGCTGTAATCAACGTAGTATAATCCGTTTTTTCTGTCCAGGAACATTTCTATCAAAAACTAAGGTGATATTTAGAATCAGTGCATCAAACTACTATCTGTTTCAAAATATAATGCAGTCCGATGTTTTTTTTAATAACGTTTGATTGAAAAGTGCTAGTGACCTGCGATTTTCGGTTTATAAAATAGACACCGGGGCGCATCAATTCCTCCAAAAAATCCCGCGTTGCGGACAAGGTCTACCATGGTGTATTATTTGAGGAGAAAAGTCCGCGCTTCCTATTCAAAGAATGAAATCTCATAGCAATGTTTGTTTTTCAGTAAAGCTTAAATAGATTAGTGAAAACCTACACTAGACCAAATAATCTATTTTCCACTATTTTCACCGAAACTTAAGCAATTCATAACTCAGTCAATGTTGTTCCATACCGCTTCGAAATATCAAGATATACTCTATTTTATCTGTGTTACACTATGGGCTTCAATAATGGTTTTTGAAACCAACAGAAAGTTTGATTTTTGAAAGATTTTCTTGAAAGCTGTGGAGATAAGAAAATGTTTGGTGCTAATTTCTACCACCAGATACGGTTAAGCAGATAAAGTGGAGTATATCTTGATATTTTGAAGTAGTTTGGAACAACTCTGACTGAGTTATGAATTGTTTAATTTTCGGTGAAAATAGTGAAAAATACATTAGTTCGTCCAGTGCAGGTTTTCACTAGTTTTTTTAACTAAAACAAACATTGCCATGAGATTCAGCGTGGTCGATAAGCTATGTTCCATGTGTTTTGAAAGTTCCCAAACATGAAGTTTAGCCGATAGATGGGTTTGCGGAGAAGGCCAATATCTCTCAGACCATAAAAGATGAAGATCTGGGACTTGTGTCATTTGGAAGAGGAAAGTCTTTTCTATATTCTACACGATTTTTAAGCTTAGGTCATCATGTAAATTCGCTGAATAGCAAGCGCAAACTTTCCCCTTCAAACAACACACATCATGATAGACCTTGTCGGGTATAAAACAATAAAATAAAATAAAATATCCAGTTTATAAAACTGAAAACTGCAGGGCGCTAACTCTTTTCATTCAAACATTATTAAATTACATCGCACTACGCTATATTTTGATAAAAAGACAGATATCAGTTAATAGTAAATGTCAGAAATAAATAATATCCGTTCAAGTGGATTTTAATTAATCTAAAATGTTCTTCGTAGCACTGTTATACCCTTTATTGTATCATTCATTTAAAACTGTTCTTCCTCTTAATTAATGCTCTTTTTATACATTCGATCGTTTCGCGAAAAAAAATATGATCCGCAACAAAACTTAAACTAGGGAAAGTAGGAATGGTTACGTAAAGTATGAAGAAAGGAATAGAAAAAGACTTTGGTTCTTTCTGACTACTATGTGACAGTTTGTTAATGAGAGCACTGGTGATGATTAGTCCACAGAATTTCTAATGATCACCCGTATCGGCCTGGAAGATTTTTCAGTAGCCGCTAACTCGATCTGGCGAGGCTACATTTTCATTCTGTTACAAATTTTCTGATAATACTAGAAATCCTATCCCACATGAGATGATTTACAGAGATAGCGCAGGACGGAAAAGATGCCAAGAAATGCGTACGCACTCTGTACGGATGAATTACGGGATAGTGGTCAGTCGTCTAGGGCAACTGGGACTAGGGGTGTTATTTTAGTGTTACTTTGGAAAATAAATGTAGATGAATCATTTATAGTTAAAAAATAAATGTAAATAAATGAAAAAAAAATTTATCTTTATTTTATAAAAGTAAATGATTCATTTATACTTATTTATTTCTACCTTTATTTTTAAAAGTAAAGGTAGAAATAAATAAATAAATATAAATGAGTGATTTACTTTTATAAAATAAAGATAAATTTTTTTTCCATTTATTTTTTAAGTGTAAATGATTCATTTACTTTTATCCATTATTATAAATGAACAATAAAACTAAATTAACACCCCTAACTGGGACTGTCAGATTAAGCGAAATGAAATAGAGATTATCTTTTTCATTCCTTTACATTCTTTTCTACCTTTTCTTGATAAATTTTTTTACTCAACTATTATTGGATATTCATACACTCGATATAAATTCATTTTCTGTCTTTATTGCTTTATCCGTTGAACTAATTCTTCTCTAAAAGAACACTCTGCGCATATACACTCTCTTTTTACTCTTATACCGACATACACATGACTATTTCGTAAAAAAATATTATTTTGAAAAGATCTTAAAAACTAGTTAGGATATCAGAACTCTGGTGAGATTTAGCGGGATATATTAAGCTACATCATGAGAACAAGCAACTTACTTCGAAACAAATGAATCGAAACTCTGCAAATATATGGCATTGCTATGGAAAGAAAGCGCTCTACAATGTTTTCAAATACACCATTAAACAGTGTACATCAGAAATCCTATAAAAACTCCCAGCATGAAAGCGGAAGGAGGGTCTCTTCGTCTTGTTTTTTAGTAGAAAGGAAGAAGCTCTACCTGCTGTCTATTCGTAAAGTCGATGCAGCAGCTCCGCCAGTAGCTCATGGGAAGACACAAATTTCTGCGATCCCAGCAAAAGTACCCACTATAAAAAGATAGAAAACTAAATTCACGCTAAAATAGAAAATTTATTCTTTTTCGTTTCTTTCGTTAAAGCGGAAACGTTCTTCTTCTTCTTACATATCCAGTTTTGTCTATGCTGGAGTAAAATTAAAAAATTCATAACTCAGTCAAAACCCATCCAGATTATGTCAGACTTTCAATATGTACTCTATTTTACCTGCTCAATGTGACATTTTACTTAAGAATAGTAAAAAATAGCCTTGCAGTTCGGAAGATTTCCTGAAAACTTCCCTTCTCAAGCAGGCCTGTATTGCTCTCTCCTAGTCGAGACCCGGTATCATTCTCTTCGTAGACTTTGTGTCAGCCTTTGACAGGGTTTAGCACGACGCTTTGCTGGTAAAACTAGCGCGCCACCGTGTCAACCCTCGTCTCTGGTAATGGATTCGAAATTGGCTAAAGGGGTGAACTGCCTACGTTTGTTTAGGAAATTTAAGATCTTTTTCATTTCCACTTGAGTGGGGTACGTCTCAGGGGTCTGCATTATTGTCGACTTTGTTTATTTTTTTATTTCAGACTTAGTTTATATTCTTTCGGCTCATCTGCACCACTTTTACGTCGACGATCTCGGCCTTTCTTTCTCAGTTCCCTTAGGTACTAAGTATCGGGAGGCGATTCATTTGCTACGTTCAAATGCGCAAAAAACACTAGAGCAATACAGTCTTACTCTAAAAAATAGCTTATTGAATTAAGCACAAAAAAAACAGAAGTCCTGCTGATCAATGTTCAATCTAGTTTATCACCTTTCGACCTTTTTTATAACCAAACATCAATTCGTTTTGTGAAAAGATTCAGATACTTAGGATACGTAACCACGATTCGATTAGCTTTTGGAACTATGCTTAATGAACAGTGTCGAATAATTTCTTCTTCTTTCTGAATTGTCTCATCTTTTCAATCGTTAAGGTATGGGCTCGATCGTCTTTTTTTCCGATTTCCTCATGCATTTGTTTTTTAACGTGACACTTTGATTTTCGTGAAACGTATCGTTTTTCGTCATGTAGTATCATCACTTGTATTTTTCACTATTTTCTGTTGGTTTGTATAGCTTTTATTGAACTCCACAGCATTGAGCAGGTAAAATAGAGTACATATTGAAAGTCTGACATAATCTGGATGGGTTTTGACTGAGTTATGAATTTTTTAATTTTACTCCAGCATAGACAAAACTGGGTTATTTCCTCTCCTATAGGTTTTTATTCGGTTTTTGAAACTTATTTGAAAAATAAATGTTGCCACGAGATTCAGCATGATTGATTACCTATGTTTCCAATCGTTTTCGGAACTACCACGCCTAAAGAGATATACATATCCTGGGACTCGCAGAAACCTTGAATAACGCAAAAACGTTTTTGATTTTGGTGATATGAGATGGCAAAATCAGTTTTCCACAATATTGTTTATTTCGCTTTTAAAATGAAAAATACTGGTTTTCTGAATGAGACCAAAACTCAAACTTTTGTATTCTGGCCTAACATTTTTTATTAAAGCTGTGTCATCTTTGGAAATACGTGTGCCAGATAGAACTTGATGAGTTCTATTGAATGGCAAAATCACTTTTTCAGAATATTGTTTATTTCGCTTTTAAAGTGCTTGTACGCTGTGCCACAGTGGTCAATTTTGACTAGGCACGTGGAAGGTGTTTTGAGCATTGTAAATCCCACCATTGGAAGGAGCGCATACGAAAACTTATAAAAATAGTTTTCGTAGACTTTCAAGCTGCTTCTAAGGCAAAAATTCTGATGGCTAGCCAGAATTGCTACGGAGATGCGGCAAATCTGGTATTTCATTAAATCAAATTATTTCTTGCACATAAAAACATATAACTGACATATCATTCGATGCAGTTCGATACGCTGATTCTAAATAGGTCATTTTTATTGAATAATAACATTTCTGCACGGAGAAAAATAGAAAATACCTAGAAAACCATGGATATTTTGAAAAACCTGATGTACGGTCCAGGTGTATTTATGTACGTTATGCATTCATTATAGTTGGAGGACAAGCAGAAGAACATTCTATGAAAGTCTGAACGAGTTTTGAGTAGGATAGAGAAAGTGCCACCCCTAAACCTAACACAATTTAAAGCTGAATTGTATTCTTTCTGTTTATGAATATAAGTTACACATATATAAGTACTCATATATTCGTTTTCAAATCAAAGAATCAATTTCACCGCATTATAAAGATGTTTTTTTTTTCAACGGAAGCAGAAAGATACCCTAGAAATTTTCCTGATTTTCTCACAATTTTTAGCTAATTAAAATAGCGTTAATTAAAAAGACACCCTTTCTCCAATTTTTAACGAATTTAGAGTACTCGACTCGAACTTTACGATAGACTATTTTTAAGGATACTGTCCAGTTTTTGAGATATCTGATTCACAACAAATCAAATGTTAATGGTCAAGTGCTGAAAGAAGTTTGTTCGATCAAGATGACTTTCGGGCTTTGAGCTATGTTGTTCATTGCAATGAGTTACAGACAAAAGAAGTTAGAGTGTTTCACGTTAAGAATGTCCTACTGTTATTCGAGCGAATGTGACATTTTCGGAGAATATTTTTTTGTGAAAGATCTTTGTTTCACAGACCGCCAGCTTTCTGCGCCAGGAATATGAATTGATTACAAAAAATTCGTTGGCATGAAAAAATTCGTATGTCTGAAAGTATTAATCCTAAAATTATTGATCCATTGGAATTATAGTGCAGATTTTCTCTATAAAATGGTTTTGTTTCTTGTAGATTATTTTCTTTCAATTGTCCATAAATTCTAGTCAGCATAGTATTTATATTGTAATAATAATTTGAAGTTAATGCAGGACGGATAACGCAATCGACTTCACTGTGCTTCTCTTCTTTGATTTTTCGATTTCTTTAACTGTCTTTTTTTCTATTCTGCCCAGCATCATAATTGACTTAGCCTATCTTGTAATTTCATTGACATACATGAGAATGAGTCACCACATAAAATTTCATTTTGAGTTGCGGAATATTTACACTTGTGTTGATCAAGTGTTAGTTGTTCTTTACACAAAAGTATTCTAGAAAGGAAGATTTTATAAGACGTGCAGCTTGACTGTGTTTAACTACAGTCTAATGATGGTTTTTTAATGTGTTATCTAAATAACCATTTGTTAGTAATTTCTTTCTACGAAACTTCTTTCTATAAAATTTCCACAATTCGATCATGTAATAGCCAACAACAGAGAAAGAATTTAAGAGAATTAAGATCCAAAACCGCAGTTTCTACGAAATTATCTTTCAGAAAAAAAGAATAACCACCAGAGAAAAAGCAGAATCATATTTTTACTCCGTATCTTCATTTTATTTTACATTTCCAGCCAAATCATAATACTACTATTATAGTAGTATCATCATTCAAATTTCAGACATGACAAAACCTTTTTACATTATTTCTCATATTATCTGTTCTATAAACAAATCAATAAATGCACTTTACAAATTGAGGAATATATTTAGACTAACAAGGTGAAATGACAATATGGACCTAATTTAATGCATGTACCTTGTGACCATGTAACAGTCAACACCAGAGGACGAGTTTAAGATTTTTAAGATCTGAAACCGAAATTCCTATTAAGTTTTACTCTACAAAATTTCCCCAATTCGAAAGTAATTTATTCTGTGCGCGAATAAATAATCAATAGGTAGAAAAGCTAAACCTCTATTCTATACTTTAGAATATATAAGCATTTTCGACTCAATTTGATCCTTTTAGCTTTTTATAATATAAACGATTTCACAAGGTCAGTAGTTATTTCTTGTTTACTTTGTTGTTGTATTAATGTTAATATCGATCATGAACTGATTACTTTATTATTAAACTTTTTTGTTTTCAGTATATAAAATGAGCAACAACATAATTAAAATCGCATGACTTCTTTTTCATCCTTTTTGCGTTGCTTTGATTGATAAAGACTATGTACTTCAAGACTACGTATTACTTTGCTTTACAACTTGTATAACGGCGGGCATGGTTTATGCTTTGTCTAATCAGGTTCCAACTTAGACATTTCCATTTTGAAAAAGGTTCGAGGTAGATATTGATGAATTTAAAACAAGATCAAACAGAAAACCTTTAACAGAGCAAAAGTAATATTGTTATTATCACATTTCTCATTCAGAGTGCTCAACTACAAAATTGTCTTTTAAATCATGTCAACTTCTTATTTAGAAAAGACACTACAGACTTTACCTCTAATGGTTAAAGTAGCTTCTCACTCTGTTTTACTTTTTTTAATGAAATATGTATCTTATTATGTGAGGGTACAAGTCATAGATTTCGCGCCGTTTGCCTCTGGAACATATGTTTTTAGCGTATCTAAAAATCGAATATAAACTCGGAGTGGTAATGTTTTATTTTGTAACTCGTTCAATTCTGCTTTAAGCGATTGATACATTGTATCAGAATTCGCATTACACATTTTATACATTTTATATAATTGTTCACCATTCATATCTTCACATAGTGGTATCATCGCATCCAGTTTCATTTCAATGAGAAAATCTACAACATTTGTAACCGACCATTGTTGTATTAGGATGGTTTCGTATGTCTTTAATTTTTGTGAGACACTAAGAAGAGAAATACAGTTGATCGAAATCAATTACCCATTCTGTTTACTTACTTCAGAGATATGTTTTCACTTCTATCAAGAGTCGGAGAACTATATGATATGTGGTGATGTGAATCTTGTTTTTTGGATTGTTGATTACGATGACGATTGATTTCTGTCTTCAACTTTCGATAGGCAGTATCAAAGTCTCGTTTTGAAAAATCCACATATACTATACCGCTAAGAATAAAACCAAGCCAGCCATCAGGACGATAGTTTTCGATAACTTTCAGCGGTATTAATCGACAACGTCTTTCATAGGCATAGTGAGCTTCTGATTGACAATAAGCGCTTTGTTTGTAAGTGTCAGACATACAGATGAAAACAAACTCTGAATTTTCGATAGCGTCCGCCATTTCTTGCATTTGCGACCCATAAAGGTTATCACGATCAAGCCACACACGAAATTTGTCTCTCACTAGTCTTTCTTGTATTCTGTAGCACAAGTCTTTGTCAGCATGTGAATAACTGATCATAATATCATATTTATATAATGAAGTTGTGTGTGCTGGTATATCTCTTATTTCTTCCTCCGCTTTTCTGCTTATAAACTGGGCTTCTTGTTCCAGTATCCATATAATTCCATTAGTTGCTTTTCTGACACCAATTTCATTGGACATCTGCAGGAATTTAAGATGTGTCATGAATCTTTCGTCGTTTTTCAGAATACTAGCAGCTTGTTCATTGAATGTCATTACCCATAGAATTTCTAATGCACATTGTTGAACTTTGATCACATCAAATTTAGTTTCTGTAATACAACGAATCAATAAAGGTATAGCATTTTGTTTTACGAGTTCTTCCTTGATCTGATCATGTTGTGCAAGAGCTAAAAGAGAAATGCGAACATAATTAAAAGTTTACGTCCTTTTCTTTTGTGAAAATAAATGTTAACAAAAGTTGTAGAATGTGCGAATGGCGCAGTCTCCCTATTCAGTTCTTTTGATAAGAACTGGTCATTTGCTCTTTTCAGAGGAATAGGGTTTTCTGCCATGTGAAAACAGGTGATCACTTCACGTTGATGGCCGACTAAGATGCAGGTATGAAAGCTAATGACTTTTCTTCGTCAGATAAAGAATCAGCTGACAGAAATATTCCGTAGCTCCGATTCTAATAGGCCTTAAGAACAAGTTGAAACTACACCACTTTAGTTATTCTTCATTCAGTGCTAGTCTGTAGATTAAGTATGCACCGAGTTTCAAGTTGCCCGAAAACTCGAACCGAGCTACCCGAAGTTGCATGTTACCTTCATTTTACGCTTAACGCAAGTAATCTGAACTGTTACGTCGCTTTAGTATTTTGCCATAAGATAAATTTCATTTTGCACTGAGAGTGAGACATTTTCGATTATCGAAAATGCTAAAGCGATGTAACGGTTCAGATTACTTGCGTAAAGCGTAAAACGAAGTTAACATGCAAAATAGAGTAAAAGTGTGGGATCCTCTTTAAGGTAGAGGCCTGAGAATAACAACCATCAGAAAAAGTTTAATTTTCGGGTAGCGCGACTCAGCGCATACCTACTGTAGATGCTACCATGCAGAAGTCATATGTGCATCATACGGATTTTTCAATATTTTTTGTCTAGTTACATTTGTTAATGTCCGCATACAGTTCTACAGTAACCCTTTTAATTTACGACAAAAGTACACATGGATGTTTTCGAACAATTTGTATCGTCCACACATAAAACAAGAATATGGCTATATATCGTACAATCTCTGATCAAATTGGTCAACTTTTGCATGAAATATTTCTCATAGCCGTGGGCTATTTTGACCTTTGAATTATTTCTTTAGCTCAAATTGATAACGCGGTATTCAAAAAATCACTATCGGTTTCTGGCTCATTTCAGTTCAAATATATCTATCTACTCATGCAAATAAAGTCGGTTTTTATTCTATGAAGGTTTTAGTTCATTGGATAGAAAAGGATCACAAAATGGGCTATTTTATTTGTTGCTCTTTGGTTGTCCAGATTCAGAATGTGTCTGCAATTGTTTTCGCAATTGTGATCACACATCTGATTAAAGGTATCCCATGTCGCTGTACACGGTTTTTTTCGGAACGAAAACGAGCGTAAAGCCATCCTCAACTATAGCTAAAAGATAGACTCTAGGTCGAGAAACAAACCAAAACGTGAGTTGTAGAACAAATTCCTAAATTCTCAAACCTTAACCTTTTAGCGTTAGGAAGAAAAATTGAAAATATCGATCGAATCTTGCTTCTGTGGTTGTAGTCGTTCACGTTGATTGGGAAAATATTTCAACGGGAACGAAACTGATTCTGCCGTTGAAATTTTGAACTGCCAACGGTATCTTATAAGTTGACAGTGGTTAAGTTCAAACATTTTTCACAGAAAAAATAAAGATTTCCGTCATTTAAAAATGTTTGTATTCTTTAAGGGCTCCCCTTCCCTCAGAAATTATCTCCGACACCGTACATCCGATCTTGACGAAACTTTCCATAAACGTTAGGCCCAATGAGTTACGGGAATGAAAAAAATGTTTTGTCTCCAAGTCTTACGGTTTTCCAGAAATCAAGGTCCAAAAAAGGACCCTGAAGTGTGTCCCAAGATTTTTTAATATACTTCAAGCTGGAGAGTTCGGGTTTGTTTTGTTTTAAGCTAGACACCTAACTACATGGACTGACAAGCGCCGAATTTTCAATTAAGCCTTTGTTGGTTTTCCAGGCAACCAACAAACTCCAAAACCCGAAAACTCCATCTGAGTTTTCTAAAAATCCTCAGTTTGACAAAACACTAAAACCTAGTTTAAAAATCACCGCTGGTCAGTCCATGTAGTTTCATTTCCTCTTTCAAACAGAAAAAGAATAAACTCTCCATGACAAACCGCTATCAAAAGTTTTCGAACACACTTCAGGTATAACTTCCATGTAGAGAAAACGCTGTGCAAAAAATGCCCAGTTTTAGGACTTTAGGAAAATGGCAGTAACTTTTTGATGCAAGGGCATCCAGAGTTGTGAGAAATCCTATTTTGACCAGAAACGTTTGCTCTACAAATCTGTTTGTTCAGAAAAATTTTAATTATGTAAGTATGCAGAAAAAACTATTTTTTCAAGACCCGGTTATTTGAGGCTCCTAGAAAACTCGCTCAAAATCAGCGAAAACCACTTTTGTAATCAAAAGCGATACCGATTCTGAAAGTCGACACTTCAGCCTATCTTTCCATGTGCGTATCTCAAAACCGATTTTTTGACCGAAAATCACCATTTCTGAGGGGGGAGAGGCGAACCCTTAAGCATTAATTTAAAACAGTCATTAAAAAAACTGCCCTTCAAATAAATATGGTCATCACATATTTCACAATCGTATTCGACACGAATGAATCTTCGAGAAGAATCTATTTTCATATCAGAACTTTAGTTTCAGAAGTTTAAATGAAAAGATATTGCTGGCATTTATTATTTGAACTACTACAGCTACACTTCCACTCATTCTACCTCGTGAACTTTTACAATAAAATTCACCTTTTCGCAGCCCAAAAACTTTTTTTGACTTTTAACAAGATACGTTTGATCATCGTAAAAATCTGCATCAGATAAAAAAGATTATATAAAATAAAGGAAAAGCGTTTTGCAGAAATCCTAGGCGCAGAGTGGGCGTTTGAAATTTCAGGACGAAATTTTACCATACTGAGCGTGGAATATTGTGCAAACATGTTTCTCACTCACTCTGTCTGAAAAATATTTTTCAGTTTTATTGTAGTTTACAGACGGATTTCAAACGGACCACTACTTTTTATCAAAACTTTATTGTACGATGGTTCGTAAAAGTCGTAAATATGTCTAAGTAGGATTAGGAGTGGATCTTGTGATACTGTATTCCAGTGGCTAGTGAATGTATATAATTAGGTATGTTACAAACCCAAACCCAAACCCATACCCAAGCGACTTGGGTGTATTGGGTTTGGATATTGGGTACCCAAGTCTAAGACTTGGGTTTGGGTCAGTTGCCAAAGTACATTAATATTCTTCTTCAATGAAACTTATCAGTAGTACCTTACGATCTTCTGCCATACTATTCATTTATCTTTTTCTCTTCATCGGCGCTGTTTTCGCTTTCAAAAATTCACTTTTTTCTTTAGTTTTTCCTATTCTTTTATATCATTTTTTATAGTGGTCACCGATCATTTGTTAACATATTTGTGGCATGTTACCAGTGCTTATTTTTTTAGTATTGTTCTCTGTTTCAAGGTTGAGGATGATATGAACAAGATAAGTAGAATAAAACATTCAACTGTTGGATATTTGAAATAATCCAAAATGAGCTCTTATCGTTAGCATCAGGCATTACGTATGCCCACAGGCCGAAATAAACATCTTACATCCTGTTTTCTCAAAGATCCACAACAAAAGAAGATATCTCAGTTAAAAGGAGTCTTTTAATAACCCAAGTCTGACCCAATACCCAAACTCAAGCCCAAGCCCAGACTTGGATTTGGGTTTGTAACATACCTAGATATAATGAAGATTACTTGAATTCCTATCTTTTAAAATTATACGCGATGTAATCGAAGCCGACGAAACGGAGTTATTCTGAGCGTACAATATTTAACGAAAAACTCTATAAAACGTTTTTGCTAACAGTTGTATTTATTATTCGAAGACCGGTCAGCCAGACGAAGAGATCTTATTCCGTCAAAAGTTCTTAAAATAACCCCTGGGACAAAATAGACCGACATGTCTTTCTATTTTGTCCTAGTAGATTAGGTCATTTAAGGTGCCGCTCTATTGGGCGTGTCGTTCTAATTTGCCCAAAGGTGACAAGGAACTAATTTTTCGACTAAGCCGAGTCGTGAATAACCTGCTTTGGCTTATATAATTTATGACTTGAATTCAGTCTACTTAGCAAAGCATGAGACTTGATTTCCCAGACTTAATAACTGATCAAAAGCCTTGACTAGACTGACGACTGGAAAAAAATCCGACTTGAGTGTCTGTGAATCTGCCATGAGAGCGACATGTCTTTCTATTATGGGGTCTTGGTCTATTTTGTACCATGGTTTACATGTGAGTCATAAACAATGGACCTGGACAAGCAGCTGACTCATTTAACGGTAATAGAACTGAAAAAAATGACTTCAGTAACTTACTTTTTAATCCTAGTAGTGTATTTTCTAATACTGTCTTCTTGTACATATTGTCAATAAATAACTCAATATAATTAATGAATACCTGTGTAATTTTGCCAGGATTTTCTAATCGTTTTACATCATCTTCACTCATAAGTGTTGCTATAGTACGATAAGCATTTACTTGAATGCGATGATTATTTACTTCGATTAATTTTAATAAGGTTGATATAAAACTTTTTTGTTTAATATATGTTAATAATGATGGATCAAATGTGAGACTGTACAAATAAACGACTGTGTATAGTATTAAATTACTCAAATGTGTTTCATTTTCAATTTTTTCCAATGTAAATCCATTTAGTATAATATGAGCGTGATCAATTAATTTCAAGTGTATATGACTATAAAGTTTTCTAGTATCACCAAATACGATATATTGTAACATTGTCATAAAATTTGACATGTATTGAATGAAAACATCTGTCCACTTAGATATTTTTGGTGTAAATCGTTGTAATATATCCAACGATTGACTGGGAAGCAAAAAATTAGACATTACCTCCGAAATATCTTGTACACGTTTTCCATCATAATTACTTATATAAGATGGACACGTTAGTAATACAAAAGTTTGCACTATGGTCAATGATGATGATTTTAATTCAACTTCTTTGAATGTGTTAATGTAACATTTTGAACAAATCAAATTAACGAGTGAATCTAATAATATTAATAATATTGAGTCATCTTGCAGTTCTTTTTGTTTCATTTGAAGAGCGTTCAATCCAAGTATGATATAATTAAGATTTGTTAAATTTGTATCCAATTTAAAATGGTTTACATTTTTAGCTACATCATCAACGTATGATTTTATTGATTCAATAAATGTTTTGTTACAGAATAAAATTTTATATTTTTCAACATTTTTTTCTCTAACATCTTTCATAATAGAATAAAAGAGAAGAGTCATTTTCTGCAATAGTTTTATTTCTTGTTCATTTAACTTATTCCTTTTGTTGAACAATGTTATCAATGTATCACGATATATGAAAAATAATTCATGATTTATATCAAGGTTATCTGACACATTGAGAAGTTCTTCTAGACTATTATTAAATAAATCGTTATTATTATCATCAACTTTTAATTTATTCAATTCTAGCACAATATTATCAAGTAATGATTTCAATTCTTCAATAGTTATGCCATTTCGTTCTTGTATTTTTTTACAGTGTTGACTAATTACCGATGAACTCATATTAAACAACTATTACTCTGGTAAAAAAAGTGACAAAATAATACGTTCACGTTTTCTGAAAACGAAAGATAAAAAAATAAAAAGAAAAAAACACTCGTTTTTGAGTCAACATAACTACAACAGAAAAAGCAAAATTAAAGTTTACCGTTGTCATACAATTCTGTTCTGAAGAAAAAGAATTTTAAAAAAAAATGTTTTTTTCCTTTTTAGATGTAAGAACGATACAACCCTTTTTTTTTCCTATAAAGGAATAAAAGTTATTATCAGTTAAAATGTCACAGATTTTGAATTATTAAAAATCAATAATAAAATATGGACTATCCTTTTGGATAAAGTATATAATGTAATAATCAGCGTGGAATCAAGCGTTTTTGTGGTGTTCAAGAAGAAATTGGTTGACATTTAAGGTATAACCGAATGCTCGTAATATGCCATGGAGAGAGAAAGAGAGCAAGGAAACTCTACAAGAATTTACGGCGAAATTTTTTAATAGTGTGCATTTTCTAGCCGGGACAGTTATGCATTTAATGAACACTTACATCTTTACAAAGAAAACGTCAACGTATTATTTTGGCACTTTTTTACAAGAGTGACAGTTGTTTAATATGAGTTCATCAATAATTAGTTAACACAGTAAAACAATACAAGAATGAAATGGCATAACTATTGAAGAATTGAAATCGTGACTTGATAATATTGTGCAGGAACGCCGCGAAGTACAAGAAGTAGGGAGGGGTCCTCCAATTTAGGAGTAAATCGAAAAATTTTAAAACTGAGAGTAAATGTCTGATTTGTCTAATAATACGTCAGTTTTGACATACAAGCCATTTTAGTTGCAAAAACCTTCATGCGCTCAAGCTTTTTGCTATAATTTCTGCAATAAAACTAAACATATTTTTCATTTTCTGAACTGATTGCTATTCGAACTCTCAGACACTTAACTGTGAAAAATAACTAAATTATGCTGAAATCTGTTGCTGTACTTTTTAGAATACGCTGCCACAGTTTTAGTTGTTTCCATTAAGCCGCAGTTTATGTCTGAGATATAATATAAACTTCTTTAAATTTAAAAGTAAAATGTACTGATTCATCATCATGACCTCGGGAATTGATTGAAAATCTGAGCCTCAAATTTTGACTTTAGGCGTTTTGTTATAAAGAGTCAAGCGTTTATACCGCGGGAATTGGGAGTCAGTTAGTGAAATCGAGCAAGATGACACAGCGACATTACCGCAAAGACTTGTTTACTGGAAAGAACAATAAATGAGCCTGGTTTTGTATTTTGTACATCATGTTTTCAAACCTTAGTGAAGTTGTGTGGTTAATAGTTATTATCTGGTACAGTCACAGATATCTAGTTTCGCATCATGAAAACATGTTTTGTGTAAAACTACTTTCGAACTCACTCTCATACTGCCCTCCCCATCCACCCTGTGAGTGCGTTGTCCAGTGCCTTATTTATTCCCACTCACAAAACAATCTCCGTTCAAAATCCCTACAAATCAACAATTTATTACCAACGAATTACTAATACAAATAACTTTAACAGTAATGAAAGTCTGTTCTTTTTCAATTAGTTGAGAACAGTAATAACTGAATGCTGATAATTGAATGTTGTTGCACAGTTCCTAATATTGATGAGGAGATGGAGTGAAGAAGAGAATGTGAAAACGGAAATTATTGCAGTAGAAGAAGCACTGTTAGAACGAAAATACTCATTATATTTTATATATAAGAGAAATTATTTAGCTTGGATGAGATAAGAAGATGTAATGTGGAATAGAGCTCCTCGTTCTCTTAATGTGAACGAGTTGTAATCAGGAGTAAATTTAAAAACTACATTCATCCTTCGTTCTAACCTATATTCATTTGCGAATTTTCAAAAGGTATATCACAATTATGAACATTAAAAGGAGCGATAATTAGAACTGGTGCTTCTGGTGTCCAGAGTTCAGCTATAGCGTCGGAAACCGTGAAGCTGAATTTGGAAAACCCACTATACGTCGTCGGTTTCAATCAGAAAAAAATACATAATTGTTCGAAAATAATATTTCAATTATTGATGTTACTAGAGCGTTATCTCTCTTTTCCCACACATAAAAGAGAACATCTTTTAGAAAACTTCGAAAAGCATACAAAGTATAATGAAGTCGAATGGAAGATTTGCTACTGTGACCCGAAGAGGAAGCCGGAAAGTCATGGTAGTCAAACAATGAATTGATCATCAACATT
>CAJNOQ010004411.1:0-17584 GCA_905250885.1 Didymodactylos carnosus | reverse complement strand
TTTGTTTGTTGAAGATTCGAGGTTCTTTACGAAAAAGATTTATAGCCCCGCCTAGGAATATTCCTTTGGTTTAAAAATTGCAGGAAATATGTGACAGTATCTTTGGATTATTCGCCCAAAGTCTCGAGGTTAACTAATATATAGTTTCGGAAATTTATTGCGAACAAGTAGACACTATTGGAGCATACGCGGAATATCGACCGTGGGAAATTAAGGGTCGTCCAGTCTACCATAGCTTCTGTGGTCAATGTGCTTCATAATCATGCAAAAATATAATTACGAAAGCCTACGGTGAGAAAAGCAGTAGGTGAAATATTGTCAGAAAGTTTTATCTTCAGACTTACTTTCATCCTAATTTCTGCCGTTTTCAGTAAAATTGCTACAACTTTCAGTGAAAGTGACAGCTATAGTTCAAAGTTTCATTTTTTGTAGAGAATTATTTGTACTCTAAAGCCCACTTCAGTCAAGAAATTGTAACAGATATTTAACACATTGACCGCGACGCACGAGTAACGCTCGTTGTTTATTTTGTTCTTTATACGCTGTCCATGAATAACACTCGTGGCTCAGCATCATGGCTTGAAATTATATTTCTGAATAGAATTAGCGCTCTACAAGTATATCATGCAGTGTGGTAGGAAAGAGTTTACTGCACAATGACTTTGTGAATCAAAAATTTTAGATCGAAACTTAAACAACTTTCGTAAAAGTCGTTTACTTAGTCTATTTTTTCTATCGTTTATAAACGACACAAATGGAAGAAAACAAAAGTCACTATCGTACATCTATCTTTTATGTCATGTCACAAGACATGTGACGAATAAAATGAAAAAATACATATCATTATCGAGTACAACGAAAAATATGCGTCAGTTTCGATAATCATCTCATCTCTACTTTTTTTACCCTATCCGACCACCTTTGATTTTTTCGAATTTTCAGGTCGAAAAATTACTGAGATTTTCACCAAAAATGAAAATTAACAAAAAATTTCAAAACATATATCATTCGACTCGGTTTTCGACGGAAACTCCGAATATGATATTTGTATTGCATAAAAAATGCATTCTGATGGAGAAAATAGAGAATTACGGGTAGAATTCCGAGTTTTTGCTGCTGATTCAGAAAGAATGTACTTTCTCAGGAATGAAAGAAATTTTTTGAAAAAGCGATGCGTACTTTTGTTCGCCTTTAAATACGGATTCGAATGGCGTATGACGATCGGAGAAAAGTTTCAAAACCAGGGAGGAGAGAGGTTTGGGAGAGAGGCAGCTCATTTTGTCGAGCGCTTACTCTTGTCAAAATTGTGTAACACAGGTATTTTGTTTCTTGTGACTCAAAGGTACACGATTAGACTCAGTTTTTGATGGTGAATTCGAATATATCAAATTTGAAAAATTACAGTGAATGGAAGGTGGCAAAATCTCAAGTTTTCTCAGAGGGAGGCAAATCTTTTGTTCTATTGGTACTCTTAGTGAGAGAAGTCGGTCAGCGATTGAGCGATGGACGACAGAGGAGGCAGATCCTCGAACATGGAATACCAATGAAAGGCCCAAAGGGAGAAATCAATCAGATGGGGAAGTGTCACTTTGAAAGGAAACGGCCCGAGAGAAGATACTTTCAGCGTTAAATTCAACCATTGACATTCGGAATCCATTGACTTAACGAGCCGAAATGGGTGACTGTTCCAAGTTAAATGGTTAAATCCGTGAGGAAATGAGCTGGATCGATGAATTGAGATGGAGTGATGGGATGAAATGGATCACAATCATAATCAAAGATCACAGCGGTTAACGAAGGACTTTTCAATTGAAAGATCTGATTGAGAAACATCGAATTCTCTAGTGATGTTGAACACGACAGTTCTTCGATCACTAATTTTCTCGAGCCCATCAGTCCATCCAGAGCCGAGGTGATCCATGGAGACAGATATCCACTGAGCCAACTGCTCAGGGTTAACCTCTGCAGACGTGGAAAAATCTAGGAGAAATGCTTTTGAAAATGTTCGGGAAACGACGCTTGATGCAATGGATGAATCGTCAGTGAGACAGTCGATGAACTGAGACGAGGAACGATGCATTGGTAGATTTGAAGTAGTTGTTCATACGAGGCTCGACGAAACCAAACGTGTTGTCGATAATAGCTGATCGTCCGATTTAAACGCAGATTTAGGTCGAAAAAGGCATAGAGAACGTGACTACAGTGCAGATAACGACAGATTTCCAGAATAATCTCACCTAAATGTGCGTTTAAATCGACGATAAGGACGATCAGCTATTATCGACAACACGTTTGGTTTCGTCGAGCATAATAGTTCAATCCAAATAGTTCGATCCAACGTCGATCCAATAACGTCCGGCCTCTTAAGTTCAAGGAGATGTCTCCTCGACTGAAACTTCGAGTTTGATAAACCTGGGGTCCTGACATAGGAAAAAGAACTTGTACTTTTCCTTGTACTTCCTCTCCTGATAGTGCTCAACAACTTCTCCAAGAGTTTTCAGTGCAAGTCAAGGTCCGGAACCGAATGCCCGAAATATAAAATCTTATTCTTCAAATCTATTCAATTGCAATTTTTCATAGGGTGTATTAGATGTTCAAAAGCCTCAGTGAATTATCAATGAATCTCATTCAAAAATGTGATAGTTCTTGCGAAAGGACTATCACAACTGATCCAGCGCTGTCGACTCTATATTTTGACCATAGGTAGACTTTGGTGAGACTAAGAAAACTCCAAAAGCGTTCGTGCCAATGGCCCTCTGTTTCTGAAATATGATCGACTTTTTATTAAAAAATAGCGATTTTGTCACGTTTTGAAAATGCCTCTACTCTGTTATCCTAAGGATTTAAGCGATAAATGTATTCTCCGGTTACACTAAATATGGTCCATAATCTCACAAAGTTTGAAATCTTTAGCTACTATGAATCATAAGATATCGAAGTTTCAAGTAGTGGACAACTAAATCATGGTTTATGTACACACATAACTGATACAACTGTCAAGCAATCCATCATGTGAAAACTAAAAACGTGTTCAATGATAATCATAGTCTGCATAGAAGTGCTGAAAACATAGCACCTCATGATATCAAAAGCATTGGATGGAACCAGGAGTTGAACATTTCTTTTCTTTACACAAAGACCAGTCGAAAGAAAAACAAGCTTCGACAACATTTTGAAAGTCTCCAGGATGAGCCTCAATGTATCCACTCGCATGCCAAGGATATTAAATGAGTTTGCGAAAGAGGGGAGCAGCCATTTGAGAATGAACGAGTGATACTGATTTGATGATGCTATTTCGGTTCGATCCGACATCTGAATATCTAACTGGTCGAGGTCAACTCGATCGTACATCCGACGTATAAGAACTTTCATTTGTCTATTGAAATACTGATCGAGTGGCTGAATCTTGACGGACTCAAGGGAGAAATAGTCCTTGAACTAACTTGAACATCGCCTGTGGGTCGATAAGTTTCGTTTTTCGAAATTCGTTCAGTCAGCATGGCTGCAATATTGGCTGCTCCGATCATTTTTTGAAACGAGATGAGTGAATGACAAAACATTACCGCATATATCAACCATTTAGAAATAATTATTAACTCCATGTTCGGCTGTCAACTCGTTCTGCTGTTTTTTGACCGAATTGTGAATTTCTTAATATTACTCTGGTAAGGAACTTACTGGAATCTTATTAGGGTCTTAGTAAGATTTCGCTGATATGTGCCTAAGATCTTAGAAAAATCTTACTAAGATCGTAAGATCTGAAAATTTTAAAATTTGACAAGACTTTTCTATGATCTTACTAAGATTTTATCAGGATATAGGTTACTTTTTATAAGATGCTTTTTAGGATCCTGTGAGAATCCGTAACATCTTACTAACGAGAGAACTACCCCAACTGATCCAGCGCTTTCGACTCCATATTTTGGCCATAGGTAGACTTTGGTGAGACTAAAAAAAGCGTTCGTGCCCATGGCCCTCCGTTTCTGAAATATGATCGACTTCTTATTAAAAAATAGCGATTTTTTCACGTTTTGAAAATGCCTACACTCTGTTATTCTAAGGATTTAAGAGAGCCTCCACGAGCCTGCCGAGTATACCTGTCAATCGCGAGAAACAGATTTTGTTAAGAGTTACATCATTGGATTCGGCATAAAAAACTGGGCTGACAAAACTTTTTAAAACCTTTTAAGGCATTTTGCTCTGGAGAAAATCAAGTTTTCCCAAGACCTAAGCTTAAAAGCCCGAAAATTGACCAATTTCAGCTTTTTATGTATAAAACCGTCAGTTTTCGTTCGATCTTTTTGAGCGACATTTCATTCGAAAGAGCGCACAAAACTGAACAATATTTGATATTTAAAAATATTTTAAAGTTAAAATAGTAGTCGCAAAAAAATATTTTACTAAAATTAAGGTTTCTGTGGAAAAACCTGAATGTTTTAAGCATAAATGTAATTCACATTTAGAACATGTCCATTGCGTTTTCAACTTGCGTTTTTCATATTTGCACCGCAATCTTGATTGTAAAAGTTTTGGCCAATGTTCATTACCATTATATCATGATATGCACAATATAGTACTAGGTACTTCTCCTACTTTTTTATTTGATGTAAATCGATTATCAGTATCTGGTCCTGAATGCTGACGCTTTCGTATAGTTACCAATGCTGGTCATGGTAAAGCTACTGTTCTTTGTAATAAAATACGATCTATTTCTGTGTGAAATTCACACAATCGTGAATTTTCTCAATTCACATTTTGTTTACCAAGATGATTAACCTTAAGCCAAGAATTTATTACCATTAGATCAAACAATCGTTATGCTATACGTATATACCACTTTTTACTTCTAAATGGAATAGGACGTAGTGTCCATGACATGTCCACTTTGTTTACATCTCCCATATGCCTGTTGTAAACATTAATAATTTTTGATGCCATAACAGAAACGTTTTTTGGTTTCTTTATTCCAACGTAATAATGATATCACTGGAAAATGTCGTAATGATTCACTACAAATGTCGTAAAGAGCTCGGCGACTTCCTACAGAAATGTTTGCTCTATACAAAGGAATTTTTGCAATGAATTTCCAGATTAAACTTTGGGACTTGGTTTTCTGAGATTTTGGGTTTTCCAGAGGCTCTGGTTTAGAGAGCTTTGATAGAACCTTTTTATACAGCACAGCAAATTCCAAATTCTGTCACCTATTCTAATCTTTCTTTACATTTGTTCTAGCTTGTACGGTCCACGAAAAAAATCAAAAATAAAGGTAGAAAACAATTTCTGGAGTCATTCTGGGTTAACGCGGCGCAGTATTTAATACCCAAACATCGCTGCCAGGCTTTATTAAGTTTCTTATTAACACATATTGTGGAACGTTTCACGGCCTATCGAATGATGTATGAATGATCAGAGAAAAGTGATCAAGAGTTCGTTCCATCGGCGTATCCGCAACCAATGGAAAAGTCTAGTAAAAGTAAAGTCGTACGAGAGGAAAGAATACTTATTTTTATTTGCAGTTCGAATGGCGTCAAATTCAAGTGTCTAGCGCTTTACGGAAACGACTTGATGCCTTTTTGAGCACCTTTTGGAAATTAATTCTTTTGAATGACTTTTCGCAGCTTAGAAAAATCGAAATACACTTTTCTATACCCACTGTCATCCACTGATTCCGAAAATAACATTCGAAAGGTTCGGCGACCTTGGCAGCTAAGATATTGCGTGTTTTCGAAACAGTCGAAAATTTTCGAAAAAGACCGAAGTAAACAAATACGGCTGAAAAGTGGGGTCCGTTTTTGGCCTCGGACTAGTGACCAAGGTCAAAAAAAATGTGCGCAAAGTGCCACTTTTGGACGGAATGACGACGTCCGAACGTCGCCGAAAAAGACGGGTGAGGACACCTGTCCAGACTAGTGTTGTGAACATAGTGCAATCAAATTTTAATGCGTTCGTCGAGCTTTGTCATTTTATAATCTCCTCTTCGTCCTAAACTGACAACTTGACTGGCGTTAGGGAGTACGTCAGAAAACGCTCTCGAACATTTCGTACTTGGACCAAGAACTTCGTCTGCGTAATGAAGCCGATATTTGCCTTTTTTCCAGAAGTAAATTTACTTGTAAGTACTTGTCCTTACTTGCCAAGTACACTCAGAAAGTACTTCTTAGCAATAAGGCAAGTATTTCGATCATTGACAAGTGCTTAGCAAGTAATCAAAAGCGTTCTCTAGGGTCAATCTTTGAATTAGCTGAATCTTACTTCGTCTCAAATACATTTCTAAGTACTTGGTCTCAAGTACAATCACTGGGGTTACACATTTGCACAGAATGAATTTTCTGAAAGAGCAAAATAAGCATTATTTATACATCAATTAATATTTGTTTTATTGGAACGGCAGATTTTATTTGATCACAAATGCGCGATTTATTCTATGATGAAAAATTAATTTGTTATTAAAATGATATTAGTTAGTTGTTGATAAAAGTAAGTGTATTTTGTTTGTTAATAACTGTAAATACAAAAGCAGTTGTAAATAGTATTACCTTCAAATAGATGAACACCTGCCGTATACACTGTTAAAATTTTGTGCACATGTTTCTAGTACTTAGAATCATGTACATGGAAAATATTTCAGCTTCATATCTGCCGGACTTACAGTACGTTTTTTCCCTTGCCTGAACATGTATGTTCCAAAGCCGTTCGGACATCTTCAGAAATAAAAAAAGTTCTTTTTGTTTGTAATCAATATTTGCGGCTAGTGAGTGACGGTCGTCTTTTTCCAGTTTCTCCTTCCTTGATTTATAACACACGTACCACGTCAAAAACTATTTGTAGAGCTGTTAAATTATATGAAGAAACTGTAAAATTTTCACAAATATCACCATGCAATACCACATCTATCCGTTTTCCAACTGTAAGAATGTCTATTCTACATGTGTTGAGTTGCTAAACACTAAAAATAACGTAAATTTTGATAAATCTTTTAGCACAGCACTACTATTAAAAGGCTCCTTGGTCCTTCTACTTCCAGCATTACAATTTGGTTCTTGCCTAGATCGACAGAGAAATGTGTGCAGAACATTTACAACAGAAAAGAAAGAAAAAAATGTTTGTTCTTTTCTTCCTGTTAATAACCAATTAATGTTAATTTAGTCTGCTACTTGTGCTACTTTTCTTCCTTTCTCTTTTATCGTGCAAGGAATGTTTACCGACAGAAGTTGTTATGGCTGAAACAAATACAAGAAACATGCGTGAAGTTCCAGTATTGACCGTAGATCAATTAATCAATTCGATTGAGAATCTCTATTTCGCCTGTTTGGCTGTGACTATCTTTTGTCTTGTGTCGAGTCTGCCTCTCAGTAAGTTATGTATGGGTATTATCTACTTACATCAGTGTCCGACATAAATACAACTACCTATAGGTAGTTGTATTTATATATCTGGCCAATCGTGTCTGGATGTCGCGGTCTATTTTCTGTTATATTATTGCTTATTATTGTAAGTGTTTTACGTTAAAATATTTCACTGCTTTTACATTATTAGTCATATATAGGTGGGCTATTGCAATATAATGGATCATTGCTGCCACAAGGTGCCATCATCGCTACTACTGGTTGATAGTGCGTTCATCCTTGTCATATCTTTCTTGTTCCATTTCGCCTGGTCAATTGTGGTAAGTAATCATGACTGTACGAATACCTTGTCTAGTTTATGTATTTCTCTCGAATATTTGACCCAGTTCTTGATTCAGTAATAATCTTAAGCTATATAACTGAACACTGGTTGGAGCCCTTACTAAGCCCTACCAGAATGTATGTTGACTTTTCCAGGATTGAGCCCTAGAATGACTCTCATCACAGCAATAAGTATGTTTCCCGGCAATTTTGCATTTCAACCAGGATTGTTCATCGTGAAAAAGTATGCAAATATGAGCTTGATCTTCTTAACAAAAAAAGTATTCTGAAAAAACTACTCATTTACTTTCCAGACCGTACATACCAACCTTGGATACTCGCTGAATAATTTGCCAAAAGATGAAACACTCACCGATCAGAAAGTAAGGTACTGATTGCATAGGCTAAAGTATCGAATAAGTCCTTGCAGATATTAGTATTCAGGTACCTAAGTGAATTATATGCTATAAAAATGGGTCGAAAAATTATTCATCCACCTGTAACGTAAGATATTTTTACTGTTTTTCTGATAGGATAGGAAAGAAAGATAGTAAAAAGCTAAAAATAATAGCATATAGACTAGAGACAACGTGTTCGAGTTCTCTAACTCATTTGATTGGGCTACAGAGGAGGCATATAAACAAAATGATATTATACAGGTGGACGTATAACTTTTCGATCCACTGTAGTCACTATTGGAATTTTTCAATCCATAGGGTGTCGTTTGGTCATAGTCAATCAGATCGAGCATTCAGCATGGGGATCCGGCTCAGCCCGCTACGTACTGTTTCACTTGAATGAATATTTTGAAAAGAAAGGATAAACTCAGATCGTACGATTCCCGAATCGTTAGTTTTTAGCATCTAGCATTACACCAAAAGATGGACGAACAGATGCATACTTCAGCAAAAATTTTCAAAATACAATGCAGCACGACATTCTCGTTCTCTTTTTCTTGGCTCATTCTTATTGATGCACACAGTCTGCGTAAAATTGTGCTAATTAAAAGTGTATAAATCCCGAATAAAGCACGTTAAATAAAGCACGAATGTTGCAGTTATGTAAGCTAGTGCATTCATTGAAGTGAGATCACCTCTCACAACACCACTATTTATTTAATAAAATTATTTTTGAATACTTTATTGCTGTATAAAAAATGGAAATGACCGGAGAGCCCTAGAGGAAATTAAGACGGAATAAAAGCTTTTTAACAATTAAATTCAAGTACGTTAATATTGAAATAATCTTTACTTATTTAATCTTTGATACTGAGCACAGATTTAAGTTTATTTATCCAAAATGATTCTCGTGATTTCCTATGTTCATTATTCATGAAATTACCTTCAAAAGATACAATAAATACATCATTAAAAGTAGGGCTTTTTAGTTGGAGTTTGTACATAAACTTCACTTGTTTGAAATGGTTGTTAATTAAGATCTTCGAAGAGATGAAACTTTCTGGGTGATCAAAAGCCGTAATCAATCTTTTGGCATTTGCAACCATCAGTTTTCAAACTATCGTGCGTCTTTTCCTGAGAACATGCCATGGAAATGCCCACAAACAAGGTTGATAATGGTTTTTTTATTGAATTAAAACACAAAAATAAAAAGGATTTTCTAGAATAATAAAGTATACTTTTTGGTGAAGTGTTATTATAAAGTTAGCTGGATTAGTAGTAAAGGCATAGAAAACGGTTAGTGAAAATATATAAAAGATAACAGGTACAGCCATATTTCATTTTAGTACCGTCGTTTAATTACAGAGAACTTATTAAACGTTATAAGCATGTTTTTTCAAAGAAGAAACCAAAAATAGAATACTCATGTTTATCGAGCATCTTTTATATGCTTAGGAATACAATAATAGTTAAAACTAATAGAATAGTGACTGTTTGATACTTTAATGATGCCACATCATTGCATCCATCTATACTGCAACAACAAGTGGTACCATCGGAAAGACTCTTGCATTTATTTACTCCTTCAACTGCTTGCTGGCAAAATTTAACATTCACAGATCCTCTGGTAACATATTGACCAACTTCAGTTTTCTAAGAATAAATAAAACATTCATTTTTACTATAGAGTGTAAGTGAAAATGACCGATAATCAGAAAAACTTGTCATAGGTAATTCGACATGCTCTATAACCTGGACAGATCAGAGATGAATTTAGAAAAAAAAATTTTTGACTCTCGAAAAGCATAAAAATATTTTTCGATAAGCTGATTAGTGTAAGGCGCTCCAAATTCAAAGATCGAGCACTATTTTACTTTTTGCTTAAATATAATACTAAATCTCATGGCAACGCTTATTTTATTTTACTTCACATTACTCTTCCTCTCTCAAGGTTACTCGAAGCCACTGAGTGTCAGTTCTGAGGCTCCATGGAAATCACATACTACGTCCAAATCATTCAAATTCAAAGTATCGTTTGGCTTCCACTTTGAAGAGGACGCTTTAGGTTGTTTACTCATGAAAAAAAACAATATATTGCTACTTTGTCGTTTACAGTTACGAAACGATTTTCCAGAGATCTCCTAGAAAATCGATCATTGAGAAATGCTTTCAACTCTGTGTTAGTTATAAAAAGATAGTTTAAAGTCTTGGCTATCGAATCGCAACTTTATCGATAAATCTATACATTTCCTAATAGTATTCAGGGAATTTGAGTATATGACACCGAAATTTCTCTTGGAATATAATAAATTCATCAATTATGTGATGTTTGAAGTTAGAGTAGAGAAAAATCGTAAAATTTAGGGAAGCCGTCAAAACTATGAACGAATCAATTGGATCAAACGAATCGTTCGGATCATTCGTACAATAATGTAAAGCGCTCCTCTGTGATGTTTGTATAAGAGAGAAAATATATAAAATCTATCTTTTCTTTTCCATTTTGAATAAATTACGTTTCTAACGATGAAAAGTTCAAACTGGTTTCATAAATACTACTCACCAATTTGAACATCCTCTGTAGCCAAAAGGATTTTTTCCCAGATTTCTGACTTTTTAAGAAAAATTGTACAAAACGAGATTTTTGGTGTTTTTCGCATTCAGATATCTCTATGAAGACAAAAGGAAAACTTAACACCAATGTATAATTTAGAATCCCCCCATCTTTTGTCTCTCTAATAGGGAAAACCACGGGCCTTCAGCTGCTTTCTAGACTGAATCGTAGAGCAGACACTGACCACTAGTTTTCAATTTCCACCAACTTCCGCTTCCTCCCGCTGGCCCACTGCACCCATACTTAATGCTGATGTATATAGTGAGTACTTCGAAATCCTGAACCATTTATTTTTGGCTGATGCTTTATCTCTGAGAAAATCGATCTCAATTACCAGAAGGCTAAATTCATGTGAAGCCTACCACGATATGTAAACGGGTTGGCGTCGGTGACAAGACTTATCGACTACTAATTTCACGATCGCGAGGATTTCTAAAAACCCGATTTTTCAAAAATCTGAACTTTGATGGTTGTTGTACATTTAAATATTATATTCATAGCGCGAAGCAATTCCCGACATCGTTCTGCTACATTCTCAATGTGAAATTCATGTTGAATTTGATAATGAGGAAACATCAACAAAAATTATATATTTTTTTTCAAATGTCAGCAGTTTCAGTGAGTGATAGAATCAAATCCTTCCTACGTTTACTGCCTCACAGGTGGAATTGTTTTCTTTAGCCATTTCGCGTATCAAAAGATTATTTTCTTTCTCAGAACATGGGCCGTATAAAGGGTGTCCCATAAGTTCTGCAACGATTTCTAAATTCATCGTTTTTGAATACAATATGAGCAGACCTTTGAAACTTAAGCTGTTGTAGTAACATACTATTAAATAATTGTGAGGTTGAAGTTTGTAGCTTCAACTATTACTAAGAAACCATAACAACCTTATTACATGTATTCTTTTATTAAAGTTTTCAGAAACGTTAATCAATATTTTTTTTGTTTTCAAGCAAATTGGTTCTCAAATTGTGCATAAATTAACCACATTTGCACCAAAACAAATCTTTCTCAGATAACACAATCAATACAAAACTACAATCATCATGAAAAGCCAAAGAGATTACAAAGTTTCTTGTTGAATCGGAAAATCCAACTCTCTATAAAAACAGAAATGTTTTAACGCTTCGAGTGTGGCGAGCATTGCAAAGAAAGAAAGTATAAAGGATTTATCAAGATCAGGTCCATCTTATACGGCAGCTACGCTAAGATATGTTAAACCCTTGAAAAAAACGTCCTGTTGAAAAAAAACTCATCAGTCAGAAACATCGATGCACAACCGCGAAGACAAGGATTTAAAACGTCAAAAATTTCGGTATCGAGAGTAAAAAGTGCATGAAAATTAAAATGGTGGAAACCTGGCACACCACAACAACTGACAAACAATCAAAAAATTCAGCATGTTGCAATTGCAAAACGATTGTGAAAAAAAATTGGAATTAAGAAAGCAACCAAATCTTACAAGTGGAATCGTATTTTAAACACAGACTTGAGTAATACATTTGCAATAAGCCCTCAACGCAGTCGACATAATGGAGGTATCTATGCTGAATCAACAGATGTTATTCGTTATGAATTATGGGCAAAAATAAAACAGGAAGTCCAAAAGGAATCATGTTGTGGAGTGGAATTTCATATAAAGGGTTGTTTCCAAAAGACTGCAATTTTTGTCGATGAATAGTTACAATCAATTAAACCACACGATCATAGTCGACATAAAAAAGTGTATTTAGCTGGTAAAAGACATGTAATATTTATTCAAACCATAGTAGTGGAAAAAGCAGCTTAAGAATTTGGTAATTTACAAAATGTAATTTTTCAAGATGATCAAGATTCTAAACAAAGGATGCAAGTTGCTTTGAATGCAGTTAAAAATGCTTTTCCTAATCGACTTGCTCCAGAAAATTGTGCTGTAAAACTAGCTGATGTTTAGACTATAGAAAATGTTTGGAGTATATTAAAAGAAAAACTATGAGAACAAGATTTTGATAATATCCATCAACCCAAAAAGGCATTAACCAAGAATGGAAAAATTTAGTGTTTCCATTTGTAAACAACTGATGGATAAAATACCAGCACTATTAAAATTAGTAATTGATCACAATGTCAATCAAATATATGAAACATCATTAACTTGATATTTGGGACTGTTTTTGTTTTGAAAAGACTCTTACAATTATTTATTAGTATGTTAATACAACAGTCTGCTTAAGTGTCAAAGGATCGCTCATACTGTATACAAGAACGATGAATTTAGAAATCGTTTCAGAACTTGTGGGACACTTTTTATATGTACTTTCTCTGTGTTTATGGTCAATTACAGATGTTTACTGTCCAAGATCTCAAAAAATAAATGCACATAAAGGTTGTTGTCTTCGCAATGGTAAGTATCCTCGATGTAAGATCGCTCGTTCGTCGTTGGCGACTTTCAGGATGTCGCCAGTATCAGTTCGGTTCTGTTCGATGTACAGAGAATTGGGACTCAGCCATTCCACCTCATTCACAGGTTGCTAGAATGGTTCTAGCAATGAACTGGTATTATCGTCTAGTATTTACGAATACGCATTCCCTGAAAGTCAAAGCGTGAATGTTTTCTTCATCTACGGCAAACGTTTCCTTAGTTGTAATACTTACAGAAGAATCATAAGACATTAACCTCTCTCACTTAGCTCAAATACTGACCAGATTTGAAACATACATGGGGAATTGAAACTTAGAAAAATCCGATAAAATCATTTCGGTTGTTCTATTATTGAAAACGTTATCCAGTGTACCAGCATTACGTGATTCGATTTAGAAGACACATTGTGGACACAGGGAAAGCATATAAGAGACGCCTATCATGCCGAAGATACATAAAAGACATTTTTAGTCTGGAGACACTTCAATGAAGTCGCTTTTTGTGCAGCGTAACAAGTAAAAGATACATGCATTATACATTTTCGTCGTAGAGTACTCCATAAATATATCCCCATCCAAGAAATCCGAGAACCATGACAGCTAGTTCCCAACTAGTTGAAAAGCTAAAAGTTAGAGATATGACAGAAAGCACGAAGACATCTCGAACTTTTAGGTTTTGAACGGTCAGTTTCTTCGTACAAGCAATGAGAATTCATTTGATAGACCTTATCGTGCACACATGATAGATGAAGCTCAGTATTGTGAAACAGTAAAGACTTGACATTCAAGCGATTAATTAGTAATTTAGTCGTGAAAAATTCCACGTCTGAATTGGCCTCAAAATTTTCATGGCTAAATTATTGATTAATTGTGCGAATTTACTGTAAAAGTTTATTGAGCTTTGGCAAATTCATGTGTGAAAAACTAAAAAAATCACGCGTGAGTCTTTGTTTCGTGGGTGCTCAGCTTTTTTTCGGTGATGCAGTCAATCCGTCCTGATTCTACTCGGTCGACTCGGTATCTATCTAAAATTAATTTTTTTCCATAACAGATTGCGGTTTTCTCCATGAGAAAATTAAACATTTTAACTTTAACTTACACGCCATCTTTCATCCGTTGCAACATCCGCTGTTGTCATTGCATTTGTATCAAATTTGTCCAGACATTTATCATCTTCTAACGAGGTACAATAGTAGCATTTTAAACTAGTGCTATATTGTATATCTAAAAACGGGGCTTCTACCATCAGGTTCTTCTGTATTAGGGCTTTGTTGTTTTGATGCTAAAAATGTGTGTGCTTCATTTTCACTTTCAAAATTTAATGGTTTCATTAAATATTGATGATCACCCGTCGGGTAGACCTTGACCGAGTCAAATTTACTATGAACAAATGCAACTAATAACAACACCAAAAAACCGGCTAGACAAGAAAAAAGTGAAAGGATACATAATAATGTGTTTGGAAGAGTTGCTGGTTAGTACTGTTTATATCTATTTACCTGTTACTTTGTACATCATTTTTCCAAATAATGACGATGTTTGTTGATACTTCGAGGTGAAGCAAATATAGGATTTTGGGGGTGGGAAGAAATTATTACATTCGTAAATATTTCTTTTTCACTCCCATGAAGCATACGAAAAAGCATAAAGAGTGGATGCTTCATGGGACTGAAAAAGAAATATTTACGAATGTAATAATTTCTTCCCACCCCCAAAATTCTATATTTACTTTACCTCGAAGTATCAACAAACATCGTCATTACTGGCACAAAATTTTCTATAAATATAAAAACATTCAATTTCATTTTTGCTGTGTTCTATTTTTAGTTATACGTTAGACAACCAAGACGATCTGACTAGCTCAGTTTGTAGAGAAACTGAAGGGCTATTGAATAGTATACTATAGAGAAGTTTATAAGTTTTAATTAGGACTGAAAAATGACTAAAGGTCTGTGCTGCACGTGTTTTTCATACTGCAACGCTTCTTTGGTATGTCTTCGGTGACTGACCCGACCAGTCGAGACATTTTGACTAGCTCAGTTTGTAGAGAATTTCAAGGGCTACCGAACAACATAGTATAGAGAAGTGTATGATGTTTTGTTTATGGTTCGATTTCTCTTTCTCTGCCTTTGTTTAAGTTCACATGCTATTGATTTCAATTTTTCCTCCTCCACTTTTGCGCTGTTTTAACGTTCAAACTCCAAACGTTCTTTTCTATTTCCCATATCCTGTAATTTATTATCGTTCCTCTTTTAGTGCACTATATCCTTTCTACAGTCCGTACCGGTATTATCTTTAAAATTCAGTTAAAATATTTCTTCCATTTGTGTCCCTTAGGGAAGTCATATTTTGCGATACCCTCAGCAATAAAACACGCAGTTTAAAACCGCAGTATTTTTCTGTACACAGTACAGAAAATTACACACAAAAAACTGTTAATTTCACTCTTGTTCGACAACAAAAAAGGAAAAAAATACATTTACGTATTTCTCCACATATCTTTTAAATACAACTATTTATTTTGATTTTTGATTACAAACCTAGTGGAACTTCTAGAAACCAAGATCTTGTAAGAGCTTCAGTGGATTCACTCAAGATCTGGAAATTTCTATTTCCAAGACGTTGAGTGAAAGATTCAAGAAACCAAGATCTCGACTTCTTAGTGTTCTTTCCATGGTCTTGTGGCATTTCTTAACCCAAGGTCTAGTGTACAAGAAGTTTCAAATAGTTTAAAGTGTTCCAGCGAATCTAAATCACGCTTCTCGTCAGGTACCTCTGACTGATCTGATTTGGTACAACTCGAATCAAATCTATACCAGGGTATGTGACTTGGTTGAACGGGAGAATCATCGAAGCAACTATATTAATCAATATTTTTGCGCTTCACCTACAGAGATGCATATTCAAAGAAGTGCAAAAGGGTAAAAATATTTGCAAAAATTCTCAAGAAAATCAACCTTTGTTAAGGGGAGTCTTCTAGTCTGTCTTTTGCTTCGATCTTCTATTCTAGATGGTCTACTAATGTGTCCATCCCTTTAGTTCAAGGAACGACACAAGTAACTTCTCCAACAAAATCGATTATAATATCAAGATTAAACAATTGTTAACTTGCGACACCAAAAACGTATGCTGTTATATACGCTGCCGACGAGATGGGGAGGGATATGTCGGTGAGACGGAAATATCCGTCAGAGAACGTATCTTTCATCACGTATCCCAGATTATTAATAATCCGGAGAACAAACATAGGGAGACACTTTAGTCCAGTAGGTCACTCTGTTAACGACGTATTTATTGTATCTTTTGAAGGTAATTTCATGAATAATGAACATAGAAAAGCACGAGAATCATTTTGGATAAATAAACTTAAATCTGTGCTCAGTATCAAAGATTAAATAAGTAAAGATTATTTCAATATTAACGTACTTGAATTTAATTGTTAAAAAGCTTTTATTTCGTCTTAATTTAATCAACTTCTGTCGGTAAACATTCCTTGCACGATAAAAGAGAAAGGAAGAAAATTAAAAAATGCGACATTCTATGTGGAAGAAATGTTGGAAAGGGACACTGATGAGGAACAAAAATTCCAACATACCGTCGTTAACGGATGTGAGTCAGAATGACCATGCCGATGCTAATGACTATACGCGCTGCGAACAGTTTTATCTAGCTGGTGAGGCTGGTGATTTAAACAAGCTTCGCGAACTCCTACCGCGATTGTCAATTACGCGCGTAAATTTGATCAGGTATCAGGGGAAGTCTGCGCTTGACATAGCTGCTATAAATGGTCATAACAACGTTGTTCAATATTTACTCGACTATGATTACTTTCGTCGACCTCTCACAGATCCGATCAATGAACGTCGTGAAGAATTAATGCGTTTCTTCACTAAACGACTTTTTGATCCGAATGGCCGTTTCATCGAGCGTGATCTTAACGATTGCCTTAACTTTCGACCCAGTTTCGAGAACGCACGCGAACATACGACACGGGACCATGTTCAAGCATCCCAATTACTGCTCCGACTGGCAAATGCACCACGACTTATGCGTCCATTGATTAGTCTGACAGTGAAACGACAGTGTGTTGACAATTTCTGACCCAAATCATTGATATCACACGCCGTAAGTACGGTGACCAACGCTGCAAAGAGATGAGCGAGTTGTACAAGAGGTTTTGAGCATAACAATGTGAATTCACTCGTTGAGCTTTATACTTTGACGACACCTTTAATATCTACTGTTCTGCGGAGCAACTCGGGTTGCTACACACCGTTGATCTATCTCATTTTGCGCAGATTGCGCGATCGTTCATTCAATGGTATTTCATACCGTGGCCTGGCTGAATCTCCGCTAAATTTAGATGACTATCGGTCGGTTATGGAATATGAACATGTCGTTGAGTTAAACAATTTAATATCGACGTCTAAGTTACCTGAAATTGCTGACATCTATAGTGAAGGCGAAGTGCATAATGCGCATTTAATGATAATGAAGTTTGATTT
>CAJNOQ010004410.1:0-17588 GCA_905250885.1 Didymodactylos carnosus | reverse complement strand
AGAATTTTTTAAGCGACTCGCGCCGCGACATGCGATAAAACAGTGGACTTGGGATATTATTCTTTTGGTATCATGTTGGACAATAGCCGTACTCACATTCGATCGTTGTATATTAGTCTGTGATTCATTTACAAATATATGCGCTAATTTATTACGAAAAATTACAATTCAAAAAGAGCAAAACAAATTATTTTAATATTAACATAATTATCAATGACAATTAATGTATAAAGGTAAATAAAATATATACGAAATAGAATATTTTTGCTTAATTTTTCTCTTAAAATGTCGTTTTTGTTTTTAGAATGGATTGTCATCATAGTGCCTATGGATCGTGAATGGAATCGGTTTTATCTCATGCACAACCTTCAAATTGGACAACATCAATGATTTTGAGATAAAATCTTCAATTTTATCATTTACTACTATTACAATAATAACTACAATAAAAGCATTAAACAAAAAATTACACAATAATACAAGATCGAATTTTTGTCCTAAAATGGGTGTTTCAAGCTTTTTCCTTTAACACACGTAACAAAAACATGAGAAGCAACATAGTTATTTGAACATAAATTAGTTAACAAAGTGGATCATCCGATAATATATAAAGGTAGAAAAAGTCTGTTATAAGACTAACCTTTAACTTTAAACTAGCTGAGAAGGTAGCCCAAACTTTGCTCTGTTTGATGGTATAAAGAGAATTGTTTTGTTTGCTTTCTTTATAAGAGAAAATGAGCTTTTTTGTAAGTGTCCAGATACTCTTTTCATTCACTTTATCTGGATCTTGATACTGACATTCTACAAAAAAAATTGGTAGTGTTAACGGGAGGAAGGACGTATCATTTGTTTGTTTTTTTAATTTTTAAAGAATGGCAGTAGCACGTCGAATACAGTCATTTAATATTAAAAAAATTGTTTATTGTGGTAACAGAGAAAAAAATTTGATGAAGAAAAACGAATCGATCAAGAATATTTTCATTTGTTCCGTTTGAACAATTAATCAAAGAAACAGATTTTGTTCTTATCACATGTTCGTTAAATGAGAACACAAATACTTTATTTAATGAAAATACTTTTAAACAGAGGTACACCACCTGCAAGCGGCGCGATAACTCAACTTTTACATAGACTTACATCCTCCGATGTCCACTCTCAGAAGCTGAATAGGGTAGATTTCTCAAGTGCTGTGATTTAATAATTATTTGAAAAGTAATGGAGTACGCTATATTTTGAAATGGACAGCACAACAGTTTTTATTAGCAAACACAATCTGTTATTGTTAGTAGTATGAAGACATATTTCTGTACTACAATTGTAATTTAGTAAGACTGTTTAAAAAAGTATTGAGATCAGCATAGATTTTTTTGTGTCAAGAGCATACACACACCTCTCCAGCGCTTTTAATCAACGGCTCATCACAGAGTAATGACTTCCAGTATAAGTAAATCTTGATTAGTACTCGAAACGTTCATATATTCAAAACTATTTTTTACAAAGCAGGCGTTCTGAAAGAAATCCAAGTAGAAATATTTTCACTTTTTCAATCTCTGTTGCATTCTTATTCATGGGAAACGTGAAAACTTTTTGAGAAGTTAAAGTTCAAAAAAATTTGCACTAACAGAAAATTTTTAAAAACTTCCGGACTTTTTCATGAGGCCGCTGAGGGCCCCCACAGTGTGCATCCAGGCGGACATTAGGTGGAAAAACGAAAGTCGACTTTTCATTGATTCAAATAGCGATAAGTATACTGCGAAACATGCTGTATCTGATGGCATAAAAAGTTTTGTTATAAGCTTATGTAGCGTGGAAAATTAGCCAATCAAAAAATTAGTCTGAAAACAGCAGTATCTGTGAGAAAATGAAATTTTTACAAAACTGAACAAACTGGTAAGCAAATAAATTGTAGATGCCGAATCTGCACATTGTTTACTATCAGTTAGTAAAAAATTCTTAATTTTGACTTAATATTGTTGAGAAAAAAATAAAGGTTTTTCCTAAATGGTTTTTCGAACACCTGTTTTCAGTAAAATGAGCGCTTGGTGTTAGATAGGTTAACATGTGATAATGTAATGTTAACTTGTTGTAACAGCAGATGTTTGTTTGGCTGTTGTACAACTGATGTTTGTTTCACATTGAACTGTTTTAATATAATTTGATTCTTCGTCGATAATTTGTCTAATGGTGACGGTGTTAGAATGATCAAATATTGGTGTATCAGAGAATAATAAGTTAATATTGACTTTAAAGAATGGCCGTTCGCATCGGGATCACGGTTATAATTAATACAAATACCAATTGCCTGTTGTCTTCAAATCGGTGGTAACGATGACGACGACGAGTGCTTGCTGATGTTTTTTTCTCGGGTATATTTCAGTGATGGATAAAGCTTGTAGAAATATGCTTCATCTAGTTGTGCTGGTGTCAGTTGCGTTTGCCGTAATGAAAGAAACAGTTGAATTTTAAATTGATTTATGATTTTGTCTTTGTGATAAAGAAACATTACTAAAACGAATGGTAGAGAAAGTATTTATAAGGTATTTCGAGGGTAAGGTCGAATATGATTACTGGAGGAGAGTAAGGATCGAATGTGAGTACGGCTATTGTCCAACATGATACCAAAAGAATAATATCCCAAGTCCACTGTTTTATCGCATGTCGCGGCGCGAGTCGCTTAAAAAATTCTCGACGGGATCGCGTTCGCTGTAAGACTCGCGAAATAAGACGCGATTTTTAGCGATCGCTATTTTTTCGTGCTCATACAAAAATCAATGACTCTTAAATGTTTTGCGATAGATAATATTTATTCGCGTTTTCCGTCTAATATCAGTAAATGAGTCACGCTACTTTTACCAAGAACGCAGACGAATGGCGTATGCGCGATGCGGCTACGCAAGACTATATTAGTCATGTCGTAAGCTATTATTAAGATGTGACAAGATTTTGAAAATTTTTCGAAAAATCAGTAAGAGTTATATATCAGACACATAGGCAAAACAAAACTGTGAATAGGATTTGCACGGGAGACGTGCCACGACGCTGTATCATGTCGCGATCGTAAGAGAAAAATACGATTGCGACGTGACAACTTTTTCTTACAGCGATCGCGCACGGATCGTGCAACTCACGCCGCGATCGCCAAGAAGTCGCTATTGTCGCGTCGCGATCGCGAATTACAAATTTTTTGTAAAATAAGAGCTGGTCGCGAACGCTCCGCGACAATAGCGACTTCTTAGCGATCGCGGCGTGAGTTGCGCGATTCGCGTTTGCGCCGCGAATCAAGGAAGAAGTGGACTTGGGATGTTTAAAATATTCGTATAGTTACATACGATTGATAGACGAAATGAAAGTATTGAATAATTGAATGTGCACATTGTTAGATCATTGATAGTCTAAATAAATTCAATAAATAAAACAAAAAAATCAAAGTGAACGAGATAGAGCTCATCGGATGAGTAGAAATCGTAGGCGGAAGAATTTTGTATGTCGGTAACATACAAAATTAATTACATTAACATTAAATATTAGAAGAGAGATTTTTATTTCTATGTTCTAAAAGATAGATAAAAAATTTACATTCCTAAAGTAAGTATTAAATGTTTATTCACTTTTTCATAAATAGTTCGTAGTATCTTCTTATCTATAACCATCAAAAAAATAAAAAATTCGTTTGGAAAGATTTTGTGATGAAAAGGATCTCCGGTGGCTGTTGGAAACGGTTTTTTACGGAAAAACCAAGGTTTCTGAAAAATCTCTCGCGGAGACCAAGCGTTTCACGGCAAAATCTTGACTTTCCTGTATTCGTAACCTAAAAGTATGGCTTACAAACATATAAGGTCATCAATAGATGCCCCCTAATTTTAGGATTTTCCAGAGATATTCTTGAAAACGGATTTTACGGATTTTGTATTCTAAAGACTATTTTCTGCTAAATTTATCGAATTATTTTAGGGCACTAATGTCAGTTAAGTACTATTAATTATTTCCAGATCTGTAAAACTTATTTTAAAGGATTTCCAAGGATTCTTGAGCTGTTTTCTATAAAGCCTACACATTTTAATATTTCCATTCAACATGTATTTGTACTAGACATTTAAGAAAAACTTTCTATCAAGGTCATGTATGTACTTTTCATATTCGGTCTTTTGGTCGTGCTTAGAAAGGTTTTTGAGCTGTTCGTCTTGAAATTATTGTGCTTTGTAGATCTATTGAAATAAATATCCATTTTGAAGACAAACAAATACTTTTTTTGTTGCAGAAAATACAAATGAGAATTACACAAAATAGAAAAGAAAATTACAATTATTTGGCTTTTTGTTATCTGCTGATTTTCTTTATCATATTTAAGTATATCTAGAATAGACGTTTCAGAATAAAAGTGACTAACATTACATATATTATCCGATATCCATTTTGAATCAGTAAATGTACGTTCCACAGATATTCAACTTGGAGTCCATGCGACAAAATCATGCCGAAGGAGTGTAGGTATGAATAATTGAAGGATTATTTGATGATAACACTTTTCGGTTGTTTTTAAAAGTATATTATTCTTGTCATCTTTAAGACGCTAAAATTACGGATCTTCACATGCTTCTAGTACAGTATTATCTCTTTTTGAATATGGACATTTTGTTTCTACTAAGCCTTTTTTTTTTCAGTTTATTTTTTATCTATAACATCCCCTATTTTCGATGCTGTAATGCCGCCTTCGTGTGCCATGAACCAATCTGTTGATGAATTTCGTTGACGCGTTTTCTCTTCAAGTTTTTATAATCATCTAGTGTAGAATTTTTCATTTTTCATATATGTGATGGAAGTTGCTTACATTCTATATTTGAAAGTCGTGTTTTTAATAGATTAATAGATGTTGTCGATATTGATGTTACAGAAAATGACTTTTTTAAAGGGCGGGGAACGGTTTTGCTTGAAAATGGCCCAATATGATTATGTTTCATGGGTAGTTAGCCCAAGGTGTTTCCTACCGAACGGATGCCGGGCGAGACCTTGATTTTTAGTGGCGCAGGTGTGGTATTGGATTTCTTTTGAGCCCCAGGACTGGTACTTGCCGGCATTGTATGAAAGAAGTGTGTAGCCACGAAACTGTAGGATCCTGTCAGGATTTCAATAATTCCTAATTGAAAAAAAAAGATTTCTGATAACATCTTTCAGGATTTAACTAGTTTCCTCGAAGATGTTATTAAATTTCTTGACAGGATCTTTGCAGGATTTTCTAAATAGAACAGAAGAGAAATGAACACATAGAGTATCGATCTCTAGACCTTCAGTTTACGTACCGATGAAACAGCTTTTGTATAAAGGTGAAGTCCGCATAAGAACGGTAATCGGTCCACTAACAATAATCCCTCTAATCGGTCCCAACCTCATCAGAATCACATCCGATTATCATATTCGATGATTTCGACCCTTCCGAACGCTTTCAGTCGAATATACCTGACAGAATCTACTTGAAACCAAGCAACAGTTTAGCATCAACAGTATGACTGTAAAATCAACATTTCTCAGTAACCATACTATATTAAGCCTAGCGCAATACATCATTCGATACGCCATGAAAAGCTCTATAACATGTGTTAATAGTACACTTAACAAAGCCTGGCAGCAGGTTTTATGAATTTAATACTAGACTTTTGCATAGGTCGCTGCTATGCTAAGCGAACACCTTTTCACTTTCTTCTATGAAACTAAAGAGGATCTCTAATCATTCACACTATTCGATGCGTCTTGAAAAGCTCTGTAAGATATGTTAATAGGAAACTTAACGAAGCCTGGCAGCCGTGTTTGGGTATTAAATACTGCGCCGCTTTAACCAAGAATGGCTCCAAAAATTGCTCGCCACCTTTATTTTTGATTTTTCTCGTGGACCATACAAGCTAGAACAAATTTGAAAAAAGATTTGAACAGCTGATAGAATTTGGAATTTGCTGTGCTGTTTAAAAGGGTTCTATCATAGCTCTTTAAACCAGGGCCTCTGAAAAATCAAAATCTCAGAAAACCAACTCCCAGAGTTCAGTCTAAAAATTACTCGCAAAACCTCCATTCTGTAGAGCAAACATTTTTGAAGAAAATGAGACGTCTCCGAGCTCTTTACGGCACTTTTTAGTGAATCAGCATTCAATTTACAGACCGTCCCATATCAGCAAAACTAACGGGAAAACAAGCGTAGGGCTATCCGTACATGCCTGATTTTCTCACAATTTAGCTAATTAAAATAGCTTTAATTTAAAAGGCATCCGCCTTCATTTTTTTAAGAAATGTAGGGTATTGATCTCGAACTTTAAGACAGACTATTTTTATTCTACGATATGATATGATATATGTGGATTCCGTGACACGAAATTTCCGCGAACGACATTACCGCGAAGACTTGTTTATTGGAAAAGAAGAATAAATGAGCCTGGTTTTCTATTTTGTATATCATGTGTTGAAATCTGAGTGAAGTTATGTGGTGAATAGTCATTATGTGATACAGCTGCAGATATCCAGTTTCGCATCCTGACAATATGTTTTGTGTGAAACTACTTTTGGAAATCACTCTCACACTGCCACCCCCCACCTGCCGCGAACACTGCCAGAAATATCTAAATGTGTACTATGAAAAATTCGTGCAAGAGTCGTGGTCCTGTTCGCGTTAATGTCGTTCGCGGAAATGTCGTGTCACGGGTTCTGCACTGCTATAAAAATCCTGATTATATACAAACCAATGCTGATAAATAGTAAGCTTCAGCTTATCGTGTACCGAAGAGAAAACCGGTCAAACACGATAAGCAGTGAAACTGGATATCTGTAACTGTATCACATAATGACTATTCACCACATAACTTCACTCAGATTTTCAACACATGATATACAAAACAGAAGACCAGGCTCATTTATTCTTCTTTTCCAATAAACAAGTCTTCGCGGTATTGTGTCGCGGTAATGTCGTTCGCGGAAATTTCGTGTCACGGAATCCACATGTATCATATCATATCGTAGAATAAAAATAGCCTGTCTTAAAGTCCGAGATCAATACCCTACATTTCTTATATTAAAAAAATTGAAGGAACCTTAGACAAAAAAAGTTTGTGAAATCTTATAAGAATCTTACTCAATTCTTATATAAGATCTTCCACGAAAGTGACTTGTTATAATCTCTATCTGAAAAGGAAAAATCAGTATAAATAGTGAGTTCGGTAGTAAATTCAGAGGATCTACATAGTAAACTTAGCTCTCTGTTCCCTTATCTAAATATGTCTCATTTTCTAGTCTAAAAAGGTACCTTATATAACAGACACTGTTTTACGTCTCATTTAAAATGAGAAAAAAATGTTCGTATCGTCAATCATACACGTTGCGAGAGTATATGTATACCTTTATATCACGTGGAGCAAACTATCCTTTTCTAACATTTTGAAGAAACATGCTTCCTATCGTATATCTATCTATATAAAGAAGAAAGTTTGTTTGTGCTTTATGCATTTGGTCCCTATAAGAGCCAGTGCAACCAAACTTTGCATGGCACACCCTTTCGTCAAGACGCGGTCGGCGCGACCGAGGGATGGGTGGAAGAGGCTCCCCCACAGTTCTCAGAAAACCGCAGCAAATTTTCTCTGATTTTTCAGAACATTTTGGAGAATTTTCTCCGATTTTTGGAGTACCCTCCCCCTGATTTTGCCTGTTTGAGCGTACAATTGTTTTCTTAATAACCGGAAAACGAAAGGAGATAAAGACCTGAGATTTTCGCCATTGCATACAAGAGATTCTAGGTATGAAAGTATGAACAAATTTGATTGATCAATTTGCTGATCAACCGAATTTTAGTATATTTTCATGGTCAGTAATTTTCTTTTGATCAAGTTTTCAATGAAAATGTTTCAAAACGATAACAACATTCTATAAAGAAGTTTAAATAAACGATCAAATACGCGATTTTCAGGCCGTTTTCACAGTTTCTGATCATATATAGATTCCTTACAGACAACCTAATTAATACTAATAAAAAAAATAAAAAATAAAACAGCTGTAACATTTTTGAAAATGAAAATAACATCTGCATTTTTGTTTAAAAATGAAAGAAAAATAAACTTGAATTGATGGATCATGTCTTTATATCAACAGAACGAGTTTCACTTTTTGAAGATCATACTCAGAAAAAAATACATGATTTATTCCCATGACGCATCATTTTACGATCCTCAGAAAATCGTCAAGAGTCTCTTCTGTAGCTCTAGGTTCTTCGAAAGTGTCCAACAACAATAATTCTTCTCACAAGATATGCTATTTTGCAAAAACTGAACAAGCGCGCTTTTCGCACTGTACCTACTGTTTACAACCTAAGTTTGCAGCAACGAAGCCTTTGATAGATGCCAAGTGAAGAGAAAAAGACGTGAAAGAAGAAAGTTAGCATTTTTCTTTTCCTGCGATCTAGTTCATTACTTTTCCAAAAGCCCATCATCGGCACATATTTTAAATTAGAAGGTGATGAACATAGTCATTGTTAGCAAAAATATGTTACTATGAAGTATGACTGATACGAAAGAAAATGGGATTAAACTTTCGCTCTGATTTATCTCACTCCTAATTTAATTGCAGTGAAATTTTCTTAAACTCATCGAATCCAGAAAACGTTGTGAACCAAGTGAACCAAATTAAAATCTCTTGTTTTAAAAACAAGACCATTTATTGTTCGAAAAATAAATTTTGTATTATGTAGGTAACTAATGTTAAAAACCTCGTATACAGCTAATAAAGTAGCAATGGCAACACACTGACTACCGGTTGTAATTAATTTTACTCCTTCCACGATAACAGTAACAATAAGTTACTCCACTGAATATATAAATAGAGGTAAGAGATTCTTCGTTCGACTAGAAAAGTCCGCTTGAAAATTTTCTTCACTTTTAAAATGGCGATCTTACTTCTACTGACAAAGTCTATCCAGTTAGACTATATAATTGTTCTTCTTGAAAAAAATTCTGCTTAGAGAACTATTTTCGTATAGAGAATGATGATATTAATTGTATTAAGTATTATTTTGCTTTCATCAGGTACATGCCATTAGGAGCCATTGCACGATAGAGACGACCAACCCTGCTCAATTGACATCACAGATTTCAATGAAACTTTGCCCATATGTAGTCCGAAGGTTTATATGAATATGCCAAAAATTTTAGCCTCTAAAACTGTTCCCTTGCTGAGATATTGAAATCACAATAGAGGCACCCTGAAGTATAAAATGATGATAATTACGTAGTGCAGTATTTATGCATTCTATATTTCGCCATTTTTCAACAACAATGTTTTCTGTCATGAAATTTTGTACATATATACTACTCTGGGTACTCTACATACTGGCACACTCAAAACCATTCTTGGTCATGCTAAGTGGTATAGTAGCATTTCACAAGGTCCTATATACCCTCCGACCTTGTGATCAGGCTTTCTACCCCTTATGAGGAACTTAACGTGGGAGAGATCCCATGGATTACCCCCGCTTTTTCTCACCCTCTGATTCTCTATCTATCCATGTAAATTTCATTCAAAAACGTTTAGTTTTGATCGAATAATCGTCGTTGTAAAAACGATAACATGCATTTTTTCCGATTCTTCACTTCATAGTCGACCGTTGGTCTTGCTCGTACAAAATGTTCTTTATGTCAAGACGTCGATGTGGGCTAAGTTTGACGAAGAAATTTCGTCATCTTCACTGGATTTAATCTTCGAATCTATCGATTTCACCGTCATTTTTCATGTAAATATGAAAATTTTTTTAAAATTCAATTCGATGATTTTTTCGTTTCGAATATTCGGAACAACTATTTCATCATTCACCATGGCCCCGAGAACCCATCTGAAAAAGAAAAATGGGAAAAAACTCAAAAACATTGTTTTCATGTTTACATGGAAAATAGCTGGAAATTCCATACATTCGATGATTCAATTCAGTGAAGATGACGAGATTTCTTCGTCAAACTTAGCCCACACCGACGTCTTGACATAAGGAACATTTGTTCTAGCAAGACCAACCGCCGACTTTGAACTTCGAGTAGCGCTACCAACTTTTTTTCTTCAACCCATTGTTTTTAGAAGGAGAAGAGAGAGAGGAGTAAAGAAGAAAGAGTTCGAATATCAGGAGAATACTTTGATTCAATGAAAAAATCTAATAGAAGAAAGATTTGTTTTGAAGATTTTCTTATTCATTCGGTATTGAAACTGATTCTCGTTTGTTCATATCTATTTTGTTTGACGATTTTTTTTCCAAATAAATCTCTTTTCATGACAAATCATCTTCAACTGATGTTTATTGATCATCAAGAATGATAGATTAGCGATGTTCAAAGCAAAAAAATAGATCCAAGTGATTCGATGATGATGATGATGGAACGATGACAGGGCAGGATTCAATAGGACTACATTATACTTCTATTGACTAGCTATTTAGCTATTTTTTTTCATGTACTTCCATTTTTGGTAAATAAAGTTCAGGTTCAAGTTCAAGTTCAAGTTCAACGATGAAGATGATTCTATTGCATCGATGTCTGCCTAACATGTTGTCAACAAATCTTCTGTATCATTAGTGAAATATTGCACACTATCCACCAGTTTTGTTTCGGCTGGTCCGAAAAATAACCACTTGTCGTCTATTTTGTTTTGTGCAGAACATCCAAATGCACCGGCACATTCTTGTTTAAATCGTAAATCACTTCGACATCACCGGTAGTTTTTTGTCGATTTTTAAATCTGATTTCGTTTGATCTGTTTCTCTCTGGAAGTCCATTGGCATCCACATGCTTCAAAAGAAAAAAGAAAATAATAGAATTTGTTTCGATGACTATCTCGCATCATGTCATTACCCATTCTAGATGCATTATTTCCACATTCGTCAGTTTGACTTTGATCTCTCCCGTTTTGCCTGGTGTGAATTGGTTGTTTGCCCTATGTAAGAGGAAAACTTTCTCAACGATGATAGTCATTCCAGGAGAATTCACTTACCGCGCTTGACTAATTGCCGTGTCAAATTCTTCTGGTGTCATCAGAAGAACCGTATTTGTCGACCTAGTGTTTTCTGTCATACCCAGTTCCACCTTCCCCAGTTCTTTATCTAGAACTTTTGCAGTTTTCTCTTCCAGGTCCTTCTTTGTGACACCACCATGTTTGGATTTTTCCGTGATGAGATGTTTTTGCTTGAATGACAGTTTGAGCGCGTCTACTGCCATTTGTTGTCTGCGGTATTTTTTCTGTTGTAGACCACCAGTGAATAAAGCTTCACTACAATTTTGTTCCAAATATCGCACATCATGCATTGTTGCCGCTAATCGATCTTGATTGGCTTTCATGGCTGCTGCTGTGTCTTGTCTCAACTGTTCACCGGTGCAACCAAGGGATTGACCAATAGTATCGAACAAACAGTTAAATCTTCAACAGACGGTCAAATACAGTATAAAACTCGAGTTCTGATTAAAATGACTTACTCGCCAGTGTTTTGAGTATTTTCGCCGTTTTTAATTGTCCAATGGCCAAGACTATTCGATTCACTCGGCGGATGGTAAACGATGTCAATGGCATCTTGCGATGTGTCACTACCGATGACATGTTCCACGCGACCGTCTTTACCATAGATCCGAACTCGTCTGTTCTTCATTTGACAAATGAATCCGATATGATGAATTCTTCCTGGTGCACCATTGCGAACAGCATCTATTTCTTGTTCAGCTAAAGCTCGTGTTTCGGCATTGACTTTCACCTTGATTTCTTCTTCCGTAAGACTTTGAAAGTAAGCCACCGTTTGTTTGTGATGGAATGAATTCAGTTCATCGTTGACCTTTTCGTCGATACCCGAGAAGATATTATTGACTGTCGATGCAACTAATGGTGGAACTAACATACCTTGAATCCATTGACAGATTATTTTACTCATCTGCTTCGTTATGCCACTACAGAACTCTTCCACTGTCAAAGGTAATTCTTTGTTTTCTGCTTGTCGATCACCAGTTGTGTCACCATTGGATTCGTTCGCGGCATTAAGAATGCTCTGAACTTCTTTTGACTCGGCTAATTTATTCATTTCCGTGTCGAATGAAATTGCTATCGAACCAAGTTTCTTAATAATCGGGACTAATGTCAGCTGAACGGATGCCATCTGAGCTGCCGCTTGACCAATATTCGATGACGTTTTGTTCAAGAGAATACGCCCAGCTGTTTGACATAACTCTCGAAAAGGTTCTTCGTGAAGATGACGTAAAACTTTCTGCTTTAATTTGTCGGCGAAGAACCGATTTCGTTTTTTTCGATCACAATCCATCAAGCGTTGTAAATCTGCATTATGCTTGTATCGGAGTACAATTAGATCAGCGAGAGCTGTTTGAATGAGATTCTCGACTATCGGTACGATAGTTTCTGCCAGAGCGTAGTTGATCAATGAAAGTGTTACCTCAACGGCGGCACGTTTGACAACCTCCACAGCGACTTTTTTTCCACCAATTTTCAATCCTTCTTGTGCCGCTTTGGTCCATAGTTCTTGCATGCCATATTTTACTGCAGCTTTCGCTGTTTTTAAGCCACTTTTTACAGTTCTCGCCGCCGCTTTCAAAGCGCTGAAGCCTGCACAAGCGATGGTCACTGCTGAACTGATAGCCTTTTGCATACCCCATTGTTTCCAACTGAAATTTCGATTAATGATACCAGCTTTCACGCACGTAATTAGATCGCTGATTCCTTCTTGTAAAACGGACAGACCAAGTCCAGTGCCTGTACCGAAACTGAAGACAGCGAGAGAGGCACCAGCAATCATTTGGGCGACGCCGATGGCTCCAACGCTAATCACTGACCACCAGTCGATGGGTTTGCGTTCATCGAAGATGATCGTACCAATGAAACCATTTAATTCCATTTCATCGATTTCTTTCTCGTATAAATCTTTTTCCTCGTTGTCTGGCAATGATTCCATCAGTGTCTTGTACTGAATTTTAATTTCCGTCTTATTTCGAGCGATCTTTCGTAAAATACAGCTTCAATTTCACTACGATGATCCGTGAGATGTTGAAGATATTGCTGGAGTTCCTGGCGTTCATCCGCGTCGATTTTTGTGTTCGCCAACTGTTTCTTCAAATCATCGATTTCTTCCTCGACAGGTCGTCCGACGGCCGCATTGATTGAATTCGTTAAAGTGCCATAAAGAGTCTTCAAGTGGACGATATATTCATACAACGGTGATTTTTCGCTTGCCACAGGAAATAACATCAGACCCGGATCGAAGATATCTTTGATAATTCGTCTGGCTTGTTCGAAATTGCTAATGGCATTTTCCAATTGATACACTTCACGGGTTTCCTTGTATTTCAATGTGCGTGCATAACCACGACTGAAATAAGCACTGGCAGCACAATAAGGATCCATTTTAATCGCTCTGTGCAAATACTGAATTGCATCATCGAGATCTGTGTTTTTTTTAAGAAGTACATTAGCCATTTTCACATAATAGATCGGATTTTCGATTAATGAATTTTTAGTGTCATCTTGGCATTTAGATAGAAATACATTGAAGGATTGTTGTAATGCACCATCCGTTTCAGAGCCAGACTTAATCAACCAGAAACCAAACTTTTCTTGTAATGCATCTCGGGCAATGTCTTGGACATTGGCAGAGAAACATGTCACGATATCATCTTGTGCAGCACTGAATCGTTGAAAGATCTGATCTTTCTCAATCGTCTTCTTCGCATCTACGATGGCACCTTCCATATGCGTCAATTCGATTCGATTCCGATGTTCACGCATTGATCGCAGCAGGTCTTCTTCAGTCAAGATGTTTTCAGGTGGGTCAGATAGATGAATTACGAACTGACTCGTTCCTTTGTTGCCACAACGAGACGTTCGTCCTAGATTTTGTCGTTCCACTCGATCATTATCGGGCAGAAAAGTAATACACACGTGGAGACCACCATTCTGTTCGACTTCGTCGCTAACGAGAAGATCTGTTCCACGACCAGCGATATTCGTTGCCACAAGAGCATAGCCAGCTTCCAGTGTCTCTCGAGCGACTTTTTTCTCATCATTTTCAGTGTACATTTTCACTCGACTAGGATTGTTGGCAGAAAGAAGACTAGCAATAGTTCGAGCTTGTTCGATGTATTTCGTAATGACCAATACAGCACGTTTCTGTTGCAGTTTCTCTACGCAACTGTTGACGATGCACTGGAACCAATCGGATTCTTCTGATAGAAATCGTGGTTGTAATTCAAGATGTCTACGTTCAAGAAATGGTGGAATAATGATGCACTCAGCAGAATAAACTTTATGAAAGACCCGTTTCGTGGCTTCGCCACCGACTGTACCGGTAAGTCCGATCAGATTCTTTGAATATCGGCAGAAAAAAGTGACGTGAGAAATAAAGTTCGTGGTGATATGTTCAGGTTCTAGGGAACAGCCATGTTTCATTTCAAGAAAGCAATGCAATCCGTCTGACCAGCGCATATTGTCGTGAAGAACACCAGTATTGTTTACATCAACATAGATAATTTTATTGTCTTTCAATAAGTATTCACGACCTTCTTGCATTTCAAATTTGGCATACACAGCATTTCGTATCCAAAGTGTCCGTTTCTTTAACGTAAATGCATGTAAATATTTCGGAATGATTAATTTCGTTGCGGATGTGTCCGGTTTAGTTTCCTGCAAATGAATATAATCGTCGAGCAGTGGTAAAATCAATTTCACGGAGAAGTCATATATCGATTCGTTGAGTAGTTCGGGCACTTTATTATCTTCTTGATCGTCGCATAACTTGTACCATTTATCATCTTTTTTCACTACCATCTTTGCCACGTTTAAGATTTGACTCCAGATAACGGCTTTAATGGGTAGCAGATGAAACACCGAAGGAACGGAACTAGTCAGACGTAGGATGCGTTGTCGACCATCGATCATCATGTTATCGACTTCATCGACGAGAGCGAATTCACATCGTCGATCACAACGGACTCCACTTTTGAGGAATTCATCTCGTAAAATATCACCTTCAAAATCATCTGCCGATCCATAGATAACATCACATTCATACACCGGTTGGAAACGACCTAATTTGGCAAAGATTACGTCGGGCAAATCACCATTTCGACGTCGTCGACCGTAGGTGTTATTGAGTGGAGACATGTGAGCATTACACCCGACTTTTAGATTGAAAAAATTGTAGAAATATTCCAGTTCAGTCGCTTGGAGTTGAGCCAGTTCTGTGGAACTGGTAATCACGTCGACTTTGACTCCTTGTAAACATTTAATCACTGCTAGAATGGCGACAATACGCGTTTTGCCTTCGCCCGTATTGATCTGCAGAATTCCTGCCGTGGTCGTCGATGGGTCTAAAGCTAATAAGATCGATAGTTTTTGTACAATACGTGTTTCATGACCGAAGTGAAGATCAGAAGCACGAATGACAAATGCTATTTGATTGTAAAGGTCTCTCGTTTGAATAAACTCTAATTGAGCTTTCAATTCTTCTCGATTCATCGACTGGAAACCATCCAGATTCCTCGATAATTTAAAATAATCTTGTGATAGCTGTTGTCGTTTCGTTTTTTGCTGTTGACCATTCGAATAAGTTTCGTTGACAATGGTATCAATAACTTCGTTGAGCTCGAGCTCTCTGCTACCCGCGGAAAACGACATTCGTATTGCGTGTTCATGTACTCTCCGAGACCATTTCGAAGACCGGCAAGACCGATCGACGAAATTAAAAACAGTTCGATCATAACGAAGTTCATAATAAACGATGATGTTCAGTACACTATTCATCGGCGTGAGATCATTTGCATCGTGCACTGCATTCAGTAAACCGCACATCTCATTCAATGACCACGAGAGTGATAACATTTTCTGAATGCAATAACGCATGTTGGACCGTATACTGGCTGGAAAGGCAGCACCGTGAATTTTGTTGTGCACGAGTTGTAGTGATATTGAGATAAATAGTTGCTCAACGCACTTCTCCAGTGATTTGCCAGCATGATCGCTAAGAAACGATTCTAATGCTCCAACGTCGAGATAATTCATTTCGTCGATGAAGTAATCGAACAATTGGCAAAGTTGCTCGATTTCGTACCGCTGTGGAATCGAACGAACGAAATCTTGGACGATTTCAATGTTACATTGAAGGAAATGTTTGGGGTGATCGTGATTCTTCTTTAATTTTGTCATGACACGATTATCTTTCGATGCCGGAATCATTGTTGTTATCCAGGAATCTTGCAATTCGTTCACAATCATTGAAAACGTCCATGATGCATCTTGACATCGTTTAAGAAAAAGTGCGAGAGTGGATGACCCACTTTGCAAATAAGTAAGAAAGTCAAGCAACTGACGAATAGAACAAAGTTCAGAATGACGATCTTGTACGAAGATCAATCGATCAACGAGATCCATCGTGTTGTATTGCTGTTGTCTTTGACAGATGCTGCGTAATTTAGTCTGCAGCTTATTCGTATGTAAGTATGTGATACAGTCATCGTTACAATTGTCGATCAAACACCACAAAGCCAAATCTTGTTTCCATTGTCTGGAGTTTGTGATCATAGGTTGGAGTTTTAACATTAATTCTTGATCAGATACGATCGTCGTGAGATGACTGTGAAGATGAGGATAAGTCGTCGAAAATGTTGCGTCTTTCTCAGCGATCAATTCAAGAAGATCTAAACATGGAATGGATGCAGACGAACAGGGACCGTCACCAATCTTACTTTTTGTGCTTAATTGCTCCATGAGCCAGTCTGGTAGTTGAATCTGATCTTTCGGTCTGAAACAGTTCATAATAAAGTAGGACAGTCTAGTAGTGAGCTAAGACGAAAGGCTTCTCACTGATCAGTATGTCTATGATGTTTCGTCTTAACTTAAAATCGAATGTGGCTATGAACTCATTATAATTCTCATTTCTTCTCACAACAGAGCGCTTTGAATTGTATTTCGAGATGGTCTAATCGTTCGATTACCGTACACGAACGTCGGTTTACGACTTACGTGAGTTCGTGTACGATAATCGAACGATACACCGTAAATACAACGTTTTTTCATCGTATACTGCCGTTTACGGACCGTTTTGTTCGACCTGGGATCGCGGTTCGAAACTCAACTAAATCCTGAACTCAACTGCAACATTTACGTGATTACATGTAATATTCTTTCGCTCTGTATTATTAGTCATGTTTTATGGACATGTTTTATGGGTTTTTTTCTTACTCATCTATCGTATTGTTGTGATGAATAATCTCTTTCCTTTCGTCAGAATGTCATTTGTTGGATTATTCCTATTCTTTCTTCTTCTCAAAATTTTCTAGCGATTATGTTTTTCTTACCGTTATCGTTCGATATATAAAGCCGTTCGGTTGCGACAGAAGAAGAGCACAGTAAAAAAATAAGTGTAGCATAATACACCCTCTCAAAGGATTCATCAGCATTATAAACTCTTTCATATACCATTTTTGGACTTAAAATACCGTTTTAGCTCATCAACCCTCGAAAGGCTTTTTTATACATTGCAAAATCATAAATCAAAAGGGTTTATGATTTTTCAACTTAAAAAAAAGCCTTTCGAGGGG
>CAJNOQ010004409.1:0-17589 GCA_905250885.1 Didymodactylos carnosus | reverse complement strand
GACTGTTTGTACTCGGTTCAGCAAGACTCTGTTGAAAATCTTACTAACAACAGACAGGAGTGAAATCCCCCGATAGTTCTCGCACAGTTTCTTGTCACCCTTCTTGAACAGTCGGATGAGAGTGGCATGACTGTTAAAAGCGGGGAAGCCTAGGGCCTAGCGAGGAAGTTCTCGAACTTCGACAGGAGTTAGCGACCCTGGGCTGCCGCAGCTACTCGTCTAGACCTCGGGCTAGCAACCCGTTTCTGGACTTTAAACTCATCTTGCTATCAAACAAACACAGAGCAAGTTAAAAAAATGGCAATGGGAAGTGTATTTTTGAGATATCAATAAACTTTTCCAATTTATTTTTGTGTTTTAGAAAGAAATCAAATCTGATCAAAAGCACATGCAAGAGGTCACTGGCTTCTACTTCAAGGCATTTTATCAGTACTCAAATAGAAAGAGCATATACAGTAGTATGAAAATCAAAAAAGTTTAGAATCAAACTGAATTTAACATATTTCAATCGGCACGAAAAAAAAGAGTAAATGAGCTGATTTGATAATCACTTACTTCTTACTGACATCTTTTTATCGAGAACATTATTATTAACTTGCGAGAGCGAATAAGATCAGAAAACTGCAGTCGCTGACTGCTGGTGAATACACGGCGTCAATAATGGTACGTTGTTTTCCATTACCAAAATCCGTTTTCAGGGTCGTATTTCTCTGAAGATCTAATGTTTGAACTATCTTAAACCGTTTCAAAGAAAATGGCTTTTCAAAAAAGAACTAAGAATTCATTACATCATAAATTATCTTTGTGTAGAACAAACGTATGCGTAGCACATATTGACAGCTTGTCAATTAAAACAATATTTTTTGTATCCTCTTCTCTGCCTCAATATCCAGTTCAATATCCAGAGCGATATCAACGTAGCATTGTGTTCAACTCTGGAAAAAAGAAAGTTTCATTTTCATTCTGTTCCCAGATTTTGTATCTTTTTTTTCAAATTAACTCTAACTAAACCGTAATTCATTTATTTGTCTAGATCATGTTCATTAAAAACAATAAAGTTTGTTTTCTATTGTTTACTAACTGAGAAAATGATAGAAAGACGGAAACAATAAGCTAAATCAAAAGCAAGTTAGAACTGTCTATAAGGTGGTGCTGTCAAAGAAGGGTAGAGCTTCCTGAATTGGCTCAACTATGCATCTTATTTTCAGTACATCCATGTGTAGTCATCATTCCCTAGAGCACAATCCCTCAAAAAATCCCTGATGGAACTCGTTACGAAGTTTTTAGAGATTTGCGAGGAGGATCCCCAATGCATTTTTTCGCAGAGCATACATATGCTTTTTTGTATCATAAAGTTAGATTTTACCAGTGCCCTTACCTTAGACAGCCTTTTTCAGTTGTGTCGACATGTTACTATTACGCACTATGACAAAAAACTTTGGGCTTTCTTAAAAAACTAATGCTGTTTTTGAATGAGTGGATGACTTCCTCGGAATGTAGAGAGACTTGTCGGATACTCCTGGACAACTTTAAATTTTCTTTCCTTTTCCAAACAAAATTTTCTCAAAAACAAAAAATTATTATTATTTTCTTTCTCATCTATTTACGTTACAATTGTTTATATGTTTTGTTTTCATGTGCTTTAATAAATAAAGATAAAGAATACGTTAATCTTTCATTTACTGCCAATATGGCGTTGTATGTTTTTATTGTTTATGAATTTGAAAAAGCCATTAAAGTGAGTCATTAAAACTTTTGGAAAAGTTCATTTTCGGCAGTATTCAAATCTCAACAGCTCTAGATATCTGTAGAAAACTCCTGAAAAACATCCAATTTCTCTGATGTTATCGAGAGATCCTTTAATTAGGACTAATATTATATGAGTTGCTCAAAATTGATCTGCGAGAAGAAAACTATTTTGAACTCGGAAGAAATATACTTCAGTTAAATTGTCTGAAAGTGCAAAAAATCAAAGTCTTATGTTATATAAAAAGAAAAAGCGATATAGTAAGAAGTCATCTATCAAAGTGTTCTTTATAATTTTTATAAAAAGTGTGTTACATCATTGTATTTAATTGTTCTGTAGATGTATGATGAAGATGATGATTACGAAGGCAAGTTAATCCACCAGGCAGCCTTATTTTGCAATGTGGAATTATTAAAAGTAAACATAATATTTATCTAACTATTCTCTATTTTTATTTTGCGTTTATTTAGGATTTGTTATCCGGTGATGAAATTAACAAAATTAATGCACAAGACAAATGGGGACGAACACCGCTGCACACAGCATGTGCAGCTGCGATCAATTTTGATTCATCTTCAGATTCTTCACTTGAATTTATTATGACATTGATTGATCATGGATGTGAGTGAACATTTTCTATTAAATTTGTTAAAAGAGTTTACTATATTTTATGTGTTTAGGTGGTGTCAATATTCAAGCAAACGAACATTATAATTTTCGCGTAAGTACTTGTACTTTTCAGTAGTAATTATTATCTTTTTACTGTTAATTCAATTGCACCTCTTCTCTGCTCAGTGTTAGACAATGTTTCAGTTACCTTATCACATCGTTATTATTAATGAGCATTAAGAATCGTTTAAATTGCGTAGAAAAATTGAGATATCGATAATTTTTTGAACAAAACATTTTTTAATTAAACAATTTAAACATGAGATTTTGTTAAAAAATAATTTAATCAATAAATGTTAAATTTTGTCGTTTTATAAAAAAATCTTTTCAATAGAGTTGAAGAGTAAAAAAAAATCATCTAATTTTATGAAAATATTATATAATTCTTCAGTGACATATCAAAATAAACCAAAATCGTCCGAAACTTCTGACCATGATACTGGTACAATAGTTATTGTATACTTCTTTTTTTATTTTATCAAATCGGACACAGTGATGTCGATCACATAGGATATTTTGTGTGTGTGTGTGTGTGTTAGTCTATCTCTCTATGAAAGAAAGCGTTCAACTTTTCTTTTATCGTTCAACATATAAAAAAGAAAATCGTTTTTTTTTTTGTATTTATTATTGATCTAGATGTATCGCTCTTTCATTTTTATCTTCTCTCTCTTACTCTCTTTTTATTTTATATTGTTATTTATGTAAACATTATCTTGTTTGTTTAGCAACGGTAAGACTTTTCTTCTTTTTTTTTCTCTCGTCGACACAAATTAATACAGTAGGTATGCGCGTGTGAATGTGAATCCTGTTCAACATGGTTATTGGTACTACGTTTTATCCATACTCCATTGATATATATATGAACAATTGTTGGTTGACAAAAAAACAGTTGAATGATGACACCTTTTTTCTTTGATTATTTGATCTCATGTAACAACTAAAAAATGGCATAGATTTTAATTATCATGGACTTGTACGGTTATATTGTTTTATTCATTTTACCACAATTAACAATTGAAGAATATGTTATTGGTTGTTATTTTACTAATTGGGCACAACATCGACAACAAAATGCACAGTTTTTACCAAGACATATTGATTCAAAACTATGTACACATTTATATTTTGCATTTGCCGATATTGATATAAAACTTAAAACACCAACAACATTTGAAAAAAATGATATTCTTCCACCACAATCATTTCCTCCATCACGTTCTCCTCAACAATCCATTGATAATCAAATGAAATTAATGACAAATAATGGAGATTTAACAACAGTAGCACTTTCACATCAACAACAAAAAATTGGTTTATATGAACAAGTAAATCGATTAAAACATGATAATCCACAAATGAAAACACTTTTATCATTGGGTGGTGCATCAGTAAATGGAACAAAATTTCGATTAATGTTAGGTGACAAAATAAATCGAAAAGATTTTATTCGAAATACTGTTAAATATTTAAGAAAACATAAATTTGATGGTCTCGATTTAGATTGGGAATTTCCTGAAAATGAAAATGATAAAAAAATATTTTCAGAATTAGTTCAAGATTATCGTCGTGAATTTCAAAATGAAGCTTTTGTTACTAATCGTGCACGTTTATTATTGACTGCTGCTGTACAAGCATATAAACCGAAAATTGAAGCTGGTTATAATGTAGCATTAATTGGACAATATTTAGATCTAATTAATTTGATGGCATACGATTATCACGGTATGTATTATCAAAGAAAAATATATGATAAAAATAATTTTAAATGTTCAACGTTCGTCTTATTTTTTCTTTCTTTTTTTCAATCGATAATAAATCATTTTTGTTTAGGTTCATGGGATATTCATACTGGTCATAATAGTCCTTTATTTTCTCGTAAAGAACAACGAAATAATGAATTATTATTAAATCAAAAAGCATCTATTGACACATGGTTAGATTATGGTGTACCTAGTAATAAACTTGTATTAGGTATGCCAATGTATGGTCGAACATTTCGTTTAAAAAATAAGAAAAATACAAAGATTAATTCAGCAGTTAAAGGTGCGGGTAAAAAAGGAAAATATACGTTAAGTGATGGATTTTTAGCATATTATGAAATATGTGATTTAATTATAAATCAAAAATGGAAAAATGAATGGGATAGTGAACAAGAAATACCATATGCATATAAAGATGATCAATGGGTTGGCTATGATAATATTGAAAGTATAAAGAAAAAATCTCAATATGTAGCTGAAAGAAATTTGGCAGGTGCAATGGTTTGGTCTTTAGATCTTGATGATTTTACAGGAGAATTTTGTAAAGCGGGAAAATATCCACTATTAACAACAATAAAAAAGACGTTAAATGCGTTACAACCACCAACTACACCCATTCGTATACAAAAGACAACAACTGAAACATCGATTGCTACATCATTAGTTTTATCGTCAACATTATGTTGTCAAAATATCGTATTTCGCTTGTTATTTTTATCTCTTTTCCGTTTATTCTTTGTTTATTATTTTTAAAAAGAAAAAAAAAATAGACTATGATAATAATTGAATCTAAATTTTCATTCGACTGTTGTTGTTTTTTTATTAATATGAACACTAGAATTTGAAATTGTTTTTGAACGAACATATCAGACAGATATATCATTGAAAGAGAATTATAAAATATTTTCTACTGTTTTGTTCTTTCAGTAATATGTTTGTCTAAATAAAATGTTATCATGTAATCTAAACGAAATAGTATCAAACTGTTTAAAATCATCTATATTTTAAAAGTTATATTAAGCGTTTATAATAATCTGGAAAACATTTCTTTTTTTAGACTCCATTGCATATTGTGTGCGAAAGTGGAAATGAAAAAATTGTCGCTTTGTTGTTGTTTCATAAAGCCGAAATTGATTTTCCTGATATTAATGGAAAAACGCCATTAGATTTGGCATTAGAAAATAGACGTTTGGATTGTGTTGAATTAATTCACAATGAAATAGGTAAAAATTATCAAAATTTGTAGTATGTTATGTTAAAAATTCTATTTCTCGTATGTATTATTAATTGAATAGATAGTCTGTAAAATAATAAATGTGAGAAAGTTTATTTGCTGTCCATATGTCGATCAGAGATGTTTTTCAGTCTACTAAGTTCAATAGGGTCTCAGTCTCAGTCCTATAAACATCAGTTTGAGGTCAGTCTGAGACAGAAATATTTTCCATTCGCTCCTATGATTACATGTTTTGGGCTTGTATCTTTTTATCGAAATAACATTGTTTCTTTAAATGCCTATATCAAAGATTTTTCTCTACACTAAAACCCAAAAATTGAAGGACTAATTTGAAAAATGAGTGCACAGTCAAGTCTCAATTTGGTTAAAAAAGCTTAGTCCGGACTGGGACTTGTTCATGTCTTGTATCAATCTTAATTATTGCCTTCAATTTTGCTTTGATTGTAGGTGATTTTATATTTTGATGACAAGATATATTCAAACAAACATTTTTTCTTATTTTAGAACTTCGAAAACAACTTCGAAAAGAAGTTGAAAAAAGTAAGTAAAATTATTTTTTAAAAAGTGTAAAAAATTTAGAAAGGCATGTTATTCTTTCAAATAGTTCTATTTTATTTTCTTCTTATAGAACTGCTTGATGCGTGTTTTGATGGAGATGTGCAAAAAGCTGAAGAATGTTTGAAAGAATTAGGTGTGCATGCTAAAGCTGTGTTAAATTCTTCGCCTGGCGGTAGTGATACATTAAATTTTTTGTACAGGTATATTTTTCACATATTAAAATCTTCTCTTACATATTAAAAAAAACATTTTTCACAGTGGAGTCTGTAATTTAGAGCATGTCGATCTGGTAATGAGGAATTAGTTCGTTTGTTATTAAGTTATGGTGCTATTGCAAAACCACATATTCAAACAAAATATACTCCCTTATATATCTCATGTCACATTGGTAATTTTGAAATTACTAAAATGATTCTAAATGTAGGTTTAAAAATAAATATGATCAAATTATACTTGTTGACAAACACTGACACACTAATTATATATATAATTTTTTTTTTTCTTCTTCTCTTTCTAGAGATTTCCACATTTGGTGTGTGTACAAACGTTGGAAAAAATTTTACCTATTCATGCCGCTTGTTCTCAAGGTCATTTACCTATTGTTAAATTATTGTTAACACATAATCAATATTCCTATGCTCTCTGCAATATTTATGTTGACCGTTATCAGCGATCCTATTTATTTCCATTCAATCTAAACGGTAAATTTTGATAACCTTTCAATTTTATACATTTTCTGTTTCTTTTTTTTCTGACTATTTTTAGCTCAAGATATAAATGAACAAACATGTTTATATTCAGCTATTCTTAATCAACACTATGAGATAGTTCAATATCTATTACAATATCGTGTAAAAGCATTAACTCAAAATGATCTTGATTTATTTAAACGTCGTTCACCTTCAATGACAAAATATTTGAATAATAATCTAGATATAACTAGTCGTCGAAATAGTGTTGATCTGATATCAAGTCAAATGTTTGATGAAAAACAAACAGAAATAAGAGGACATAGATTACGTTCTGTTACTGATTCAACATCTGAATTATGTTTAACTTTAAATTTACAATCAACTAATTCACGTTCAGATGATACTCTATATTTAAATATAATTAAAGATGATAATAATAATAATAATAGTAGCAGTACTACAACATTATTTTGTCCATTTAATTTAGATATCTATTCAATTAATGGACGAACTGCTTTACATGAAGCTGTATTACAACAAAATCTTGATATTATTCATTTATTAGTATCTAGTGGTGCAAATGTTAATTTAATGTGTGAAGAAGTTTTTAATAATCCAACGATAAATAGTAACATTGATCATGATAATCAACACTGTTTTGTCACACGATCAACACCATTATCGTGCGCTTGTCGACTAGGAAATGTTAAAATAATCGATTATTTACTAACATCATTAGCCAATGATAAAGAATATTTAGCCTATAACGTTTGTTCTACAAATGAACGTTATGATCTCATTGGACATTTACTAAAATATCGTTCACTACAAGATAATGAATATAAATTAAATCGAAAAACTCTTACAATGGCAGGCAATGATTTATTTGATGAAAAATTTTGGTCTGATATTGATTTGTCGTTAATATGGGTCGGTGAAAAGGATAGTACTCAGCGTGATGATAACAATAACGATGTGAAAGAAATAAACAAATTTGAAAATAATAATGATACAGAATCGTAAGTAATTTTAATCAATCATTTTAGAGTCTTTTCTTGACTTTTAAAATGTACATTATCAATATGTTTAAAAATTGTAGAAAAGAATGGTTACTTATTTAGTATTAGTCGATTTTTCTCGAACAGAGTTCGTCATTCTCGTTTGTATGCATTACAGCGGTAGAGAATATGACATATTGTTTCAATGTTAATCATGTATATTAGAGGAATTTGATCGTCCAATGATAAGTAATCTATTGTTTGATTCCAAGTTATTGAACTTGAAATGTTTTGATGGTTTTTCAATATGTATAGAATAGTTTCCGACATAATATTTGCTAATGATCGGATTAATATCCGAATAAACTTTATCTGCGTTATCCGTGTTCCATCATCGATGCCATATCTGTGTTCCATCATCATTGCCATAATAATACAATATATTTGTAGTATAGTGAGAAGGTCTCAGAAGGAGTAGATATATTAACACTGTTGAAAACTGTCTCTGTTTAGTAACACATCTTTAACCACATTTTTTATAGCAGCAGCACATCTTTTTCTTCAGTCAGAAATACTCTTTTTTAGATTAGAACAACACTACGAAACTCTAGAAACAATATAGCACAAAAAAAAGTTTTCAACAAGAAAACGACAGGGACTTGTCAAAGATTTTTCGAAAATACTTTTTCGTCTAAGTGTTTTTGGGCTAATTGTTGTCTAAGTATTATCCGACGAACCATGGCACTGGGACATATTGACCTGTCCCAGTACCATGTTGTATACTGTTGATTTAACAGATATTGTATCACACAATCTATACGCATATGATTCAACAAATATGGTGTATGATTAAATTCAATATATGATGCAGCAATAATTTTATAATTATCAGACTATATTAGACAACAACAAATGACACTGAATGAGTGTGAGATTCATCCGTGTAAACGATCAAGTAAGAGTCTAAGTGATTATCAATCAGATTCAAAATCGCACTGGCTTCATGATTAAATGCTTGTGTTGCACATAATATTTTATTATAAACTAATGGATATTGTGGTTTAACCTATTGTTGCATCTCAATCTTATCCAAAACTGTCAGTAGCAAAGTATCCTGGTCAACAACCGATTAGAAATTTTGTTTCATATAATATCAAGGAGATCTTGTTGACATATCCTCGTCATTTTTAAGCTGAAATAATACATAGGAAATCTGTCACGCTTTAATCGAAATATCTTTTTTAATTGGCTTGTACAGCAAATGTAAATCAAACACTAATAAATTGCATTCGACTTGTAATGGAGCTAATGGATATGTTAAATTATCATTTAAACCTAAAACGAGAAATTATTTTTGTAATTTAACTAAATGTCGCACACAATTTTAACGTTGCCATATTAGATCAAATAGAAGAGATATAATCTAATTTTGATAAAACAATATTTTTATACAATTTAATAATATCTCTAATTGATAACTCTGGTTTTTATCGAAAAAACGTTTTAAATTTTATCTAATTGATGTTGCTAATTAAGTTTTATGTTAAATGTAAGACCCAAGTAGTTCACATGATAACTAAGATTTACACGTATTCGAATGGACTTGATCGTATTTGACGTTTATTGTTAAAATGGGTTAGATCTGTTAGTGTTAATTCTAATTTTCAACCAAGTTCATCTAATTATTTAATAAATACTTGTCGTCGAAAAACATTCAATTTACTTAATAAACTGGATGTAAACATACTGATATCATCCGCATATGCCATCATTGTACAAATTTTCATGGCTATATTAAATAATGATTTCACATATATATTAAAGAATAAGGGAAAGAGAGAAAGAAGTGAATCTTGAAACATTGTTTTCTAAATGGTAATTGTTGTCAAGTAAATATATTGATTTAAATAAACAAACGTTTTTAATATACTACGTCTTTAATATACGCTTTTAATAAACTTGGTTTTTTACTGAGACTTGTGGTATTGTGATGCGCAAGATAGGGATGTGTATCTTCTATGAAAAGTTATTGTGTTGAAACCGAAGTGGTTGAGATGAAACATATTTTTTTCTGACATTTTAAGGTCAACGTATCTGTTGAAATTTTTTTGAATAAACAACATTCGGTGGGAACTGAAATCATTTTTATTATCTTCCAACATGAAGAATTATAATCGATTTCTCAAATTGTGTTGTCCAATAAATGAAGTGACTTTAAAACTTATCTCCACCATGCTTTAACATAATACTCTGAATACCATCGTACCCACTTGCTTTGAGAGGTTGTGCAGATTCAATCACTGTTTTAATATCTAATGATGGTCTATGATTGAAAAAGACAAGTTAGAAATTCTACATTGCGAAGTTGCTTAGATTTTTTTTAACTCTTAAACATTATATTTTTAAGGTCAAAATCAATTGATGGAAACCAGAAAACTGAATCATTTGATCGCATAATTAGACGACGTGCAAGTAAACGTTATCCACTTTTCACAAGCGGCTTAGAACATCTTAGAAGTCGTCTATCATTATCTCGTGTTTCTCGAATATCGACAACTGAAAATTCCTTAAAATCAATAACAGATGAGTTTGTTTTTCGATGTATTCCAGTTCTTATCAATTGGCATAAATATGGTCCATTAAAAACGTTAAATCCATTATGGTTTCTACAAGCTGTTTGCTTTGTTAATAAATCCATCATAACAAAACCGGATGATATTACAGTATCAAATCGTCATCTATTATTGCACTGTATAACACGAATTGATTTATCAGAGAATATGCTTGATTCTGTACCACCGTATTTATTTCAATTACAATCATTGAAAATATTAAATTTATCTAATAATTTATTAAGTGAATTACCAAATGAATCTGCATCTACTACAAGTCAAATATGGGCATGTCATCAATTAATTGAATTGGATTTATCCTACAATTCACTAAGATTTTTACCATCGTCAGTATTTTATTTGAAAGCACTACAACGTTTATACATAGGTAATGATCGATTTTTGAATAGATTCATGATGAAAATGTTATGATTTATGTCAGAGGATATTATTATCATGAAATTAACATTTTCTCATTTGATTAATTAGTAAGATTTTATATTATGTATAGCCTTTGCTCTGTTTTAGCTCACAATCAGTTACAATTTTTACCAGCAGATATGTGGAATGCGTTAACATTAACCGATTTAAATGTGAGTGGTAACGCTTTAAAGTCATTGCCCATGCCTAATGAGACACGTTACACTTCGTGTAAGTAGAAGATTGTCACATTTTGTACAAAATCTGATAATAATATATGTCTCTTTCTTTTAGCGCGTCACACACTCAATCAAACACGTTCATCAAGTGAATATCGTCCACTGGCACCGATAAATCTCAGTGTATCTCCAATAACAGCTGTGAATAATGATCAACAACAGCCGACGTTACCAAAACAGATTTCTTCCTCAATTACGACGGCGAACCTTACTCTTGCTTCATCCACTCTAACTCCGCCCCGATCCAGTACTTCTACTCAACTTTCATCGTCGACATCCCCAGATACATTAATTGTTGAATCATCACCCAGATTATCTCCTGATGATGAATTAGGTCGATCACCAAGATCTAATTTAATTTCAACTGCATCACCAGTTTTACAATCATTAACCGTAGATGATCTAAGACCAGTAAGACGTCTGTGTCATTGGCAAAGTTATATAACAGTAATGAATATTGAACAAGAGAAAGATAATCAAACAATGTCATCATCATCAACTAACCGCTATTCAAATCTAACAAACTTAAATTTGTCTCACAATCGTTTTGAAACAATACCAACAATGCTTTGTTGTTTAACACCAAAACTGATATCTTTAAATCTCTCTCACAATCATATTATTGATTCAGATTGCATATCGTACTATCCACCTAGACTAAAAACATTAGATTTATCATTCAACAAATTGAAATATGATTTAACTTTAAAAACGGTTAGTAACAACACGACTGTCACTGACTCATCAATGGTATTTCGACGAGATAAGTCATCATCAAGATTTTTAAGAAAAACTCGGCATAATTCAAATAGATCAACGGAAAATGACATCAGCAACACGACAACAGGAAATCAACCACTATGTTATCGTCCAGAACAAAAAGATCAATCGGAAGCAGCAAAAAGGTTAGTTTATCGTATAATTATCTTTTGATCTTGATAGTACCACTTGTTTCATTTTTTTAGACGTCGCAGTCGTTCTGTATCACGACACAAAGCATTAACATCCACAACACTAGCAGTAGCAACATCGCCGACTAATAACTTAGTGAATGTTGATACTAGCCAATTATGTATTCATCGTCGTCACACCCAATTACAATACTTAAATGATTTGAACTTGGGCGATAATGAAATTCGTGAATTACATTTATTATCAGATAACAAAGTGAGTTGTGAAACTTTTTTTGTCTGTAGAATAATATCAATTTCTTTTTTTACAGTTATCACTGAGTCGAAATGATATTTCATTACTACGATCAAGTTTACTCTATCCACATGTATCACGTTTAAATTTAAGTAATAATCATTTAACAACTATACCCAATTATATTTATTTACTCGAAAATCTTGGCACATTAATATTACGTGATAATAAATTTTTAACCGAGGTAAATTGTTTTTGAACGAAAGAAGTAAAACGCGTGAAAATGTTCTATGTTCTTTGTAGATTCCAGTGTCAATTGGTTCAATGCCGTTACTATGGAATTTAGAATTACGGAACGTTGGTATTCGTAGATAATTTCCATTTAATAATTTTAAAGATCTAGAAAAGAGCTTTCATCACTTGAATCCTCGTATCTACAAAAAAGATAATGCCAGCGCTCAGAAAGAAAGTATTTATATTTGGTGTACGAAGAGAAAAAGACCACACAGACTAACAGTGATGCATTTACAGTTTATCTGTTTTATGATTTTTTTTTATTGTTTGTGTGTGGACATAGATCAGATAATGTCTGATTTCATCGTGTTAGTGTACTTGTGCAATATGCAAGACAATGAAATAAAAACAGTGCTATTTTTTTGTTTGCTTTTCTGTACAGTGATTTTGTTATATATTTTTTGTGAAAAATAGATAATCATCAGCATGCTTATTTTAATAAAAAAAGACAATAAATGTCAGTCAGTTAGAGGATACTTCCTATATCTCAATCAGGATATATATCTCGAGTGGGATATCAATTTTTTTCTATATCCCGATCGAGATATAAAAATACAAAGTTCGATCGTAGAAACGATTAAGGGACAAATGTCGACGTTATGGGAAAAAATTGACCTCACCGTTAGAAAGAGCTCGAAAAACTACACCGAATTCTGTTGTGTTTGATTAAAAGTCTGTTAAGCATCTATCAAGTATTCTTTCGAACAAAACTTTTTAATAAATTTTCAGCATCATCATTCCAGTCATTGTAGCATGTATACTCATATTGCCTGCTTTGGCTTATGTGTCTCTTCGATCAGTTAGAGGAAAGAAAAGACTACTACGAACGTTAGAGAGAAAGAATAAGGAAAAAGAATATTCTGCTCTTATATAATTCAAATTTGTCATCTTCTGACAAATGAAAATTCAAAGTTTTGATATCCCCATCGGGATATTGAATTATATCCTAATCGAGATATCATTTCAAACTATATCCCGTAACTTTGATGTAAAATAGAAATCCATATCGAGACATATATCTCCATTTGAACATGCTTCCACACTGTTAGTGCGTAAAACATTTTATTGGTTGAACTTAAAAGACGTGTTGAATTTCCTCGAGACAAATGTTCTCAGCTAAACATTCTCGCTAATATTTGATCTTGTAAAAATGTTAGAAATTTTTGTTTTTTCAGATATACAATGATGAATCATTAACAATAGTGAGCTGTTTGTCTAAACGAATCGTGATTATTCATGCTGATAACAAATAATTGTCGAACATTAGAACTACTAGCTTGGTTAGTCTGTCTGATAAGTAAGTTACGTATGGTTTTCTATCTACTTTAAATGCATTATAAACAACATAAATATGGCATGGACCATGTTTTAATAGTTGTCATTTCATTATTAATTACAGCCGCGAATCCATACCGTCTGTTTGAAGTGATTCCAAAATACAGCCGCGAACTATCTTTACTTGTGCATGCTTGATAACCGTCTCTTTTTCTCTACGTTAATATTTCATATCTTGCACTATATCTCGATGGAGATACGGGCCTCAACCATGTGAAATAATGTAGAGTTTTTTTATCGATTAAATTTTTCTGACAGTTTTGAATTAGAGAACAAAACTGAAAAACAATGAATACTGACCGTGACTTGGTTGTGTCACATTTCATGCACATAATGTTTCTGCTTAAGTAACTTGGTTTCCACAATCTAATTTACTAATTTTGCGTGATGTAATAAAAATGTCATATTCGGAATCAGGGGCAAAAATCGAAGCGACTGATATGTATTTCTCAATTTTTACTTGATTTTCATTTTTTTGGTGAAAACATCGATGATTTTTCAACGTGAAATTTTGAAAAAATTTAAAGTACTCGGATAGGATATAGATACATACAGTCGCTTCGATTTTTGCTCCCGATTCCGAATATGACATTTTTATTACATAGAAGTTGAGTTCTGTTGGAGAAAATTGAGAAATACGAGCAGAATTCCGCCTTTTCCGCCTCTAATTTAGAAAAAACCTGTAGAAACCAAGGTCACATAATACGAGAACATTGTCAAACTCCGAAGTTTATCATTTATTATTATATTAATTTTATTTTATAAGTTTATATTTATTATTATTCATGTTATTTCAATTTTAAAAACAGATGCATTTTTTAAATTTTAAATTAAAGTCAAAAATTGAAAGCTTGACTTGGAAACTTGTTTTTTTTTCAAAATATTCATCTTTCAACACTAAATCCAAATATTATCTTAAAAATGTCCCATCTCTCAATGGTAATTTTTCAAAATCATTTCATTCAACTCCTATACGCTAAAAAACACGTTTTTCTGGAAGTCCTACTTCCAAAGGTTTTGAAGAAAACTTTCTAGAGACAAAAAGAAAGGGGACATCGTGAAACTTCTAAACCCTTTGTTGGTCGATAAATAACTTGTTCCATTCACACTCATCTCTTGTTTATTAGATCAGATTTCACATACTATAATTTCGTTGTTAGCCCTTATTTATTTACACTCCCAGAGCTCTTTTTATTATAAAAGAAAAAACAAACTAACTTAATACATAGTTCAATAAAAGAGATATTATGTATAAGAATAAATAAAAAGGTCTATGACACTCTATGTAACGTATGTTGCGTCGCCATTAAGTTAAAATGTTAAATTTCAACGATCATTTATTCTAATTTCATAATTATCTGCATGTTGTTGTGACTTTTGTAATCTATTAATGTTGATGCGATGATAAATATACTACCATTATATTTTATTTATATACTGTATCTCATGATACAATACCATGAATAACGATAACAAATTTAAATAAATCCGTTTCTAACTCAATTGTTAAAACATCATCCGATTTATAATCCCATAAACATCTACTCATAATAAGTAGATTATTTTGTTCTTGTTTTGGATAAGATATAACTTGAATAATCACTTTATAATTGTCTTTTATATGTTGATATACCAATGTTTTTATACTTTCTGTTATCTGATACGTTAAACTTCTTACACCATTCTCATTGTTATATGTCAACGTTTTTCTGTGTGCATCTAATAATCGAACAATTTCATTTTTAACAAGCTAGAAAGAAAACAAAACAAAATATTGTAGTTAAGTGATCAGAATTGATATTAATAAAAGTTGATAGCTAACCTAGGTAACTAATAGAGTAAGTACGCATAGTGTTGCCATTCTAGTAGTACATTCTAAACAATAGTTTTGCAAAAAGATTCAAAATATATCACTGTACGACTGAACAGTACCATAGATAGATTGTGTTTGTCTACTGACTATATGTTTATGACGTAAAAAAATCATTTTTTCTTTGAATTTGTTTTAATAACTGATCATTTGTAACTTCGACGTTACGATTGTTTGAAGTTTACTTAGTTCACTATAAATGTAAATGGCCTATAAGAAATATGTAACAAATTTTCTTCTTTGTTTATTTAAAATCATAACTTATTTAGCAGATATAATCCTGTTGTTATTGCCTCGTACATACTCTTTCTCTTTCATGTTTATTTTATTGAATTATTTTATGCTTACCACACTGAATGTATTATCAGCAAATTTTACTGGTACACCACTATCGGACGACCGACCAACGTCTAAATAGAAAAACTATACAAATATGCTGATTCACCCTTGTCTAGTAGGATAGTTTTAACTGTAACTTGCAATTGTTAATAGAATTGCCTAAATATTCTTCAGAAAATGGAATATTTTTCGTCTCCATTGTTTTATCTAACCATTTGCCACTTTTTTCCTCTAGATATGTCTAATTAGTATTAGTTGAGCGTACTGCCATCTACACATAGCACAAATTTAACGTGGCATTAAAGAAAAAAAGTAGATTATTGTGTCTATAGAAAATGTATAATATCTGTACTAAACAATAATTTATACAATTTGTGTCATCAATGGTGTTCTTGTAGGAATAAAACTACTAAATTAGCATAATTAACATTCTGAATTAGCCAGCGCTTCTTTCGTATGAAAAAGCTTGAATGGAACAGAGACAAGCAAATCTAACTACTTCTGAATCCAAAACTTGCTCATCTTCGCAATGGAATCTATTTATAGTTGACCTATAGCAAAACGACATTGCAGCTTACCTCTCAGTAGGCATGCACCGATATTTACCTGTTACAATTCTGTGTTTTTTTATGAAAAAGTTTTTATATCGCAGAAGAATCTTCTAAAACTTTTTGATGACTTAATCTTATAGAACACACATTTCTCTACAGAATAAGGTATAGCGACACTTTCCAATCTGAATCAATACTCAGATAAAAAATATTTACTAAACATCCCACGATCGGTATTGATACCGGTTTAGGCCTTTTCGTCGAGAATCGATTTTGGCAGAAAGATGAAGAGTTGCGCTGTGTCTCATTTTATAAAAAGATGTTTACTCTGCAAAACTGAGTCGTCAGAAAACTTTGATAGTTTGTACTTTTCAGTCAACCTGATTCAGAACAAGAGGAAACTATACCGATAAATATCGGTGCATGCCTACTTCTTAGGGAAAATTCAGTGTTTGCTTTATGTAAAAAAAATTTTAAACTGTTCTTGGAAAGCTTACTCAAAACGTACTATGACGGATGAATAAAGGAACTTTTTAGAAGTACATTATGAGCATCACTACTTGTCATCGATAATTTCAATATACAGTGAGTACAAACATCAAGCGTCTACTCTCTACTAAAAAAAGTGTACTTCACTAAACTTTAAAAAAAGGGTTTAGAAGAGTAAAAGGTTTACGAAAATGACTATTAAACCCTTTTGAGTTTAGTAGCACCGTTAAAAGACCTTTTTAGTCGTGTACAAAACCAAAGACTATTTCGAAAAATCTTTCTTCGTGTCTTAAAATATCCAACAGAGTTTAGGAAAGTTCCGAACCTATATTCGTTCTGTATAATTTCATTTTCCTAAATCCTTCTCAAATGGTACTGATGTTGTTTTTATTCGATCGTGATAATGTACGGAGATCTAAAATGTGACTTAAGCAGCTGAAAAAGTTTTAATTCCTGAGGAGTGTGAAATGTCATTAAAATTACTGAACATTAAGTCTCTATAAAACCTAAACCCTAGAAAGTCAGGTTCCTGGATCTGATTGAAAAATTTTTGCGAATGATTCAGTAGAATAGAGAAAACATTCGTGAATACAATGAAACGGCATTGAATCGACTAGTGCCTCCAAAGCTGTTTTT